>JAODAL010058938.1:0-21792 GCA_025379985.1 Phyllomedusa bahiana | reverse complement strand
TTGGATTTACCAAATATCTGCAATAAAACAAAGAGTGGAAAATTTAAAGGGGTCTTAATACTTTCCGTACCCACTGTAAATAAAGAATTTCTCTAAATACATTGGTCAATGGATTTTACTTTAGTCATGAGATAAGAGCATTTTTATGTGCTCTGAAGTGCTCACAAGGTTTCTATGGTTACTTGCATACCAGACAAACGTCAGTTATCTGAATAGCTGCAAGCAGGGAGTGACGTCATCCCACTGAGGGACTGAGATTGAAGCAAACTAATTATATCTAACAAGATTAGCTTCACTAAACAAAATGTACGTGCCATGTGAGGACTGAAAAGCATGGCTTTATATGCAATCTTGTTAGAGATAACAATCTCCTGCATCAGAGTAAAGGCTCACTAGAAGTTGAATATGCTAATCACTGCTGTAGAACCACCCACAACCTGTGTAAAATTCAGTGAAACAGTGTGGTGAGAAAACCCCTTTAAAGTTGGAGCTCTATGTATGGGTAAGTTGGTGCATTTTGTTGTGCTTGTCACTATATAAAGACAGCTGTAGCAGACTTTGTATAATAGTGTACCCCAAAATAACTAACTTAAAATATTTAATGTATCCTAATCTGTATGAATTCTACACAGTTGAGTCATATTATCGTAACCATCAGCTAATATCCACAGTAACCACAGTGTGTAGCATGCTGGACAGTCTATGAGTGACTCAACAAGGTCCTGGTAGGCTATCACAGTTATCTGGAGCCATGCTGACTGCAGTACATCTCACAGCTGCAGGAGTGTGCGTGGGGAAGGATCCAGAGAGCGTACAAGACCACAGAAGTAGTCCCATAGATGCTCAATCGGTTTCATGTCTGGAGAGTTAGGGGCCTAGGTAGTACTTGGAAGTCTGGTCATGTTCTTACAACCAGACATTATAATTATTGTTTTCTATAACAGACATTTTGCAAACTCCCTAATGAGGCCGGCTCATGGTCTGCCACAAGCCGCCCTCAGAGAACAGGGTATTGGCTGCATTTGTGTTTATGTCTATGGGAGTTCTGAATATACCTGTGCATACTCGCTCAGCTATATTCTTAACTCCCATAGGAGAACTGCAACTCCCCTTTAAACAACTAAAGTAGTTCTCAGCAAAGAAGTATTACTAATATATGTGGTATTACGCAACCTTGTTTAAAAATTAGACACTTGGAAAATGAGTGGAGCTTCCACATGACATTAGTATAAACGATTACTCCAAGATTTTTCCCATGCATCCCCATTGCTTTGGAAATCACTACTCCAACACATTGGAATCTCTTCCACTTTTGAAACCTTCAAAATTAACCAAAAAACCCTCTAGTCTAGCCTACCACGTTCAAAACCTTGGTGCCACTATATGGCCATATAAACAACTCCTTGCCTCACCTTCTGTCTCATTCCCCTTCTCTTGTCGATTTTAAGCTCTCTTGGGCAGGGTCCTCTGTTCCTCTGTTGCAGTTTTTGCTTATTTAGTTATGAGTATTATACTCATTTGTCTTGTCGTGTATGTAAACCCCATTTTTTGGATAAACAACACCCTGGAATTAATAGTGCTATAAAACAGATCATATTAATTATTCAATTCTACTCCGTACCACAATATTGTACCCACATTTACTCATGAATTAGATATTCCATACTCAGGCAGTCAAACTGTGATGACATAGTCTAGTTGCATGGGCAGAATCCCTGTAAATGCTTATGGTCAAGACACAGTTGTGAATACAAGCAGAGGGTTAGAAGAAAGATGTACATTAGTGGTCATTTATGACGTTTCCCATCTCACGTTTAACATATTTATTGCGATCAATCTGCACGGTTAAATCATAAATTACACTGTGTATCAAAAGGTGTGTAAAAGCAACATACATTTATTTAACAGATTTACTGCAGTTAATGGCACGAATAACCAAAATGACACAAACAATTAATAAAAAAAAGTAAAAAGAGCCCTGTTAATGAAAATATACTAACAAAGTTCCTTAAAAAATAACAGGGACTGCGGGAATTCTGACAGTCAGTATACCCCTATTCCCAAAAATTTTAAATGGCGCAATAAATTATTTTAAAGATGACCCCCTTTTTTTGTTTTTCCACTGTCACCTTTAATCAGGGGTGACACATCACAGCTCAGCATGAAGCACATCCTGCACCACCACTTGATTCTCTGGCTTTGTTGGCTACTCCAGAATTAATCTCTTCCTCCATTTGTTTCATCCTCTTCCCCCAAACCTTGGGGAATAAATTTTTTAGCAAATCCGGGGTTTAAGTCAAAAACTAATGCAGTCATGGGAAAAGCTTTTGCAGTCCCCAAGGGGTGTAAAAACTGAAACCCCCTTCTGAGCCTGTTAAAATGGCAAACATAATGGCAAAGATTTACGTTCATGGTAAAGATAGGTGAGTTAGTCAAATGAACTTCTTTAACTATAGGCAAATGCTGTTAGGTTTTTCATCACAATGGGTTTTAAATTCACTTTTGGGAAAAGGGGGCTGTTTAAAGGGGAAATTGCCCCAAATGGTTTATAAATACAAAAATCTGGCAGAGGATGTGATAAGGGGAAAGAAGCTGATGGGCTGTTTATAAAAGGGTTATATGAAAAGAAAAGAGGAAACTGAAACCCCTGGATAAAATGGGGGTTTAAAGTGGGGAGAGAACTGAGTTTGATATATAAGGGTTATTTGATAGAGGGGGAGGAAACTGCTCTGTGGGTATTTTGGGGGGTTAAAATGATAGAGGAAAAGAAGCTGTCTCTGTGATATATAGGGTTATATTATAGAAAGAGAAGTGGCTCTGTTATAAATAAAGGGGTTTTATTAAAAGAAGGGGAAGGGAAACTGAGTTTTGTATATATAGGGTTAAAGAAAAGAGGAGAGAAGCTGAGCTCTGGTTTATAGGGTTTAAAGGGTTTAAAAGGGGAAAAAGGGTGAGCCTGTGATATATAGGGATTTAAAAAACATTTTATAAAAAGAGGGGAAAAAACCCGGCTTCTGTGATATAAAAAGGGTTATATGAAAAAGGGGGAAAAGCTGAGCCCTGTGATATATCGGGTTATATGATGGGGGGAGAAGCTGACTCCTTTTTTTGAAAAAAACTCTCTTTTTTGGGGTTTTTTATAAAGGAGAAGCTGAGCTCTGTGATTATAAGGGGTTTATGATAGAGGGGGAGAAGCCCGAGCTCTGTGATATATAGGGTTAATGATAGAGGGGAGAAGTGAGCTCTGTGATTTTTTAGGGGTTTTTTAAAAGGAGAGAAGCTGAGCCCCTGTTTATATATTTGGGGTTTTAAAAAAAGGGGGAGAAGCAAACTCTGTGAATTTTATAGGGTTATATGATAAAGGGGGAGAATGAGCTGGGGGGATTATAGGGGTTTTTTGTAGAAAAAAAAGAAGCTGATCTCTGTGATATATCGGGTTATATTATCGTGGCGAGAAGCTGATCTCTGTGATATATAGGTTTTAGGATAGAGGAGAGAGAAGCTGAGCTCTATCATATATGGGGTATATATAAGGGGAGAGAATCTGAGCTCTGTGATATATCGAGTTATATGATAGAGGCGAGAAGCTGAGCTCTGTGATACATAGGGTTATATGATAGAGGGAGAGAAGCTGAGCTCTGTGATACATAGGACTATATGATAGAGGAAGAGAATCTGAGCTCTGGGATATATAGGGTTATTTGATAGAGGGAGAGAAGCTGAACTCTGTGATATATAGGTTAAGATGACTTAAAGCAGAATTTATCAGTAAAATTCAAAGTAAATCCTAGCTGAACTCCTTAAGAGACAGTGAAAATCCTTCGTATGCCGCCCACATGCAGTGATTGACAGCTATCCCTGTAGTAGTGTGTCTACAGACCAAACTGTAAATCATTGTATGTGGACACGGTAAGCAGGACTTTTAGTGTAAATTTAAAGATTTAATCTTAAATCTTCTCTTTACTCAGAAATCCTGTTTTCAAATCATACAAATCTATATATCACAGAGCTATTTTTTACTCTCTTTATCACGTCCTGCTCTCAGATAGGGCAGCATAAACCACCTGACAGGTTCCCTTTAAGACTTGTATGCACTAATGTCAGTTTTTGCCATCAGGCTGACAGGAATATAAAACCTGTAGCTATATAAAGACAAGGGGACAGAACACATTTTAAAGTGTCTTGCTCTTTTTCTATACATGTAGGACTAATACTGTATTTATAAAAGCTTATTTAACACAAAGCATCATGAATCTGCATAAGGCTCCCAAAAATGGTCCCCGGATTTATGGAGGGCTATGGATTTTTGCTTTTATTTTCATAGGGTTTTTCAATCTGAAGCTGGAAACTTAGATTTAACTAGGTTTAGTCATCTCAAAGCTACTTTGTTCAAGTACGCACAGTCGAATTTGCTGTTTATTTCAGAGGGGAAATAGAGATAAGAAATATCTATTCTCATGTGCGACTGCTTATCAGAAAAAAATATATGATTGAACAGGTTTACATCCAACCACTCAGATCCCGTAGACACAAAATTAATGGCAGATCCAGTTAATGTCAGTTGCATGTAACCACAAAAGATTCAAGTCATGGGCTAACTAATAGTGTATGAAGCGGAGTCAGGAGCCATATCAGCAAGTGGTGGCTATGTTAAATGGCTTACTATTGTTATCATGGTTCCCATTGCTGAACTGTAATGCCAATACTACACTACATAAGGGCTGAGGTCACTGATCGGTTATCACAGTTACATACCAGCCTGTAGTACACAAAGAAAGGATTGCTTGCCAGAGCTTCTACACTGGATCGTTGGGCAAATGGAAAGGTGAGCACAGTTTGTCTTATTTTAACACATTTGCTGTGGTTTTAATGTCTCTTAAATGTTGGGCAATGAAATTCAAGCAAAGAGAATTCTCAGCACCAAAAATGACAGTGTCATTACTTACAAAGCAGGCTTCCCCCTAATAAATATACTTTTTTTATGGGATTATCTAGTTAAATGCTTACCTGCAGCTGTGGTATATTCTGGAGTATGATTAAGGGCATCTGAACCAATGTAAAAATAGGGATGAATTCCAGGAACTTCAAAGGTCACATTCCCAAAATCTGTTGAACCTAAAACCAAGAAATATACCTGTTTGACCCTCGTTATATCCCAACTGCTATAAAATCATTATGTTACAATGATATGGAGAGTGTACAGTAATATCTGCAATGAAAGCCATGGCTTGAAAAGGTCTTCTCATCTTTAAAAGCTGTCTGACACCCCATGGCTTTAGATACATTATCCTTGAAGACATAAGGTTGACAAAACCAAGACATTCTTTACTGTACACTGCACCTTCTTCTGACAGTTACATGCAGTGCGTCTGGGACAATATAGGGTTGTCCTTTACCTATGCCTCCCAATCTTTAATAATAATGGGTCATTGGGTCAAAGAATCATGTTGTCAATCATGTCTATATAAATGAATAAACTTTTTATTTACACATTAGCACAAATAGGAAATTAAACTTGATCATCTAAATGTGTATATTATACTAAATCATGAAATAATATACAGAAATTTATAATATGAGGAGCACCATGTGCTAGCATTAGAGCTTGATAAAGGGCTATGTCAGGAAAAAAACTGCTTTTTCATAAATACTAGTACATTGGGCAAGGGGAAAAACATTTTAGCTCCGGTTTTATGTCTCTTACTTGTTTGTTTTATTTCTTGGGTTTTTTCCGCTTTTTTTGGCGTTTTTTCTAAATAATTCCCCTCTTTTTCTACGGCCCGGGTGCACGGATTTTTTCATCTTACTCTTACTTGGGGATCGTGCAAAACCTAAGGAAATCTAATTTTTGGTTGATAGGTGATTTATCCTACGTTGGAAACATATCTTAAGCAAGGCGATAAAAACATTAAGGGGTCATTATAAAAATAATTCCCTTTTTTTGGTTTTGTGAAATTTCCCTAAAAAACTTTTAATTTTGGTTTATGTATTTTTTGTAATTTCTAAGGATATTTTCCTTTTTTAAACATATTAAAAAAAACAATATGTGACTATAATATGTAATTTAAAACAAAAATAAGTAGTAATTTTTTAATAAAAATTTTTTTTTCCCTATGATCATTTCTTCCTGGTTTGTCTCTCTGACTTTCCCTCTAGTAGTATAATGTTGTACCGTGTTGTACTGTGTTTCTTCTCTCTTCTATGACTTTCCCTCTGTGAGCTCTGATATCATTCCTTCCACCAATACAGAAAAAGATTAGCCTGTTACCCTTTCATGTATTGTTCTTATCACTGCCTTGTCAGTCCAATCTTTAGCTAGTTCTATCCAGACAGCAATAGAGCAATCATTCTGTCATTATTTACTATTTGTAATAAGGCTACATGCAGATAAGCATTTCTTGCAGAACCAACAGTAAGTGGTTTATTTCAAATGGTATTAAATTTCACCAGCATTTAAAAAGGGGTGTATCGCTTTTTTAGTTCGGGTGATTCATGCTCTCTCAGCTTCTAAACTCTAGAAATCGGCTTTTTTACCCCCCGCCAGTGGGTGTCATCCCCCCTTACTTTCATCGGGTCCGAGACCCCCCCCCCCTCTGATCCGCATTCCCCTCTGTCTCTCCCTATCAAATTCTTATTTTTTAAGGGCTGATACATACCACAGGTGCATTCATCAGACTGAGCACTCTTTCTTCTCACAGCTGGGGATTTTTTACAGCTCGAAAGGGACAGATCTCCCCTTTTAGCAGGGAGGCAGGGATGACATACAATTGTGCTGTTTCCTATTTTTAGAACCCGCAGTTAAATTTTGTTTCTTCTGGCTGTGCAGATGAAAAAGTGCCCCGGGCCCTTTCTCTGAGTGAAAGGCAGGAATGCAACTCCTGAATACAGGGGACCGGGGGTGAACAAATGTAAATGAGCTCTCATAGTGAAAACAAGGGGAGGGGTCCGACCAGCACGGATACAGTGGGAAACAGAAAAAAGAAGATAAGGGGTCCTGTGATAACAAGACAGCTTTGCTAATGACATCCCATTGCAAAGTTGCTTGTATTTACTGTCCCCTTATTCTGAAGACCATTCAATTAAATGATACAACCCCTTTAAACATTTTCAGAGGTATTTTATTAGTTATAAAGTTAAAACCAAAACATAACATATACAAAATATAGCATATCATTGGGGATGGTTGGGAGAAAGGCTAATAATACAAAGGGATTTGTCAAGGAAATTATGTACATACTATCAAATATCCAAAAGAGTTAATAAATAGTGCCATCCCTTTGTATTATAAGCCATCCTAACACCCATCCCAAGTGATATGCTATGTGCTGTATAGGTTATGTCTTGGTTTTACCTTTATAACTAATAAAATACCTCTTGAAATGTTTTATGCTGGTGTTGGTATTATATACTATTTGAATATAATTTGCTGTTTAGTTGCACTAGCAGCAGTAGAACATCCGGGCTATGTCTACACGGCAGTGGACAAAAAAACGACCTGGAAACCAAATCCTAAAACCGTTCATAAAACTGAGTTTTATGTCCACTGCCAGTCAAAAGCTGCTGAAAAAAACATCAGTTTTTTGGTACGTTTTGCATGTTTTTGGTGGGGTTTTTCCAGAAAAGCATTGCATTAGATTTTACATAGACTTCAATAGTAAATGGCCCTGCTCTGGTGTTTTTTGCAATATGTTGCAAAAAACGACCAGCAAATAAAACGAGCAGAAAAACGAAATTTTTTGTGGAAACAACAGGACGTTTTTACTATAGAAGTCTATGGAACATCTTTTCAGTCGTTTTTTCAGCGTTTTTTGAAAACGAAAAAGTGGAGACATAGCCGTATGGTGAAAGAGTAAACTGAGATTAGTCTGCTCAGCCATTCAGGATTTTTCTCTTTTTATTATCACAGCTAGAAAAGGGCAAGATTATATATGTTATTTTAATTGCATAGGACTGCCAAAATAAAATACTGTAAAGATGAGAAAAAAACGCCAAAACCTTTATAATGGAGGTGTCCTTTTAAAGATTTCTGCCACACCACAACATAAAGAATTATCTGTCTTTAGTTTAATTTGAAACACTATCTAATGTAAGTAGATTATGTGACCTCAATAAACCCAAAGAACATAACTCAAAAAAGGAAATCAGTTGATGGTACTCTAAAAGCATACTTATTAGGCTATATATATTGTAAGGTGGCAACATGAAGGGTGTACAATGGAGTGTATATCCCGGCCAGGGTCCTTGCATGCATCTTTCGGTGTCCAAACACATGCCCCCAAGGTAAGGAGCCTTGTGGGAATGAAAGGCCAAAATTCAATAGATGTCGACAGTTTATACTGTCGACATATGTTTAAAATGTGTAAAAATGTTAGCATGGTTCCAGCCTTTTCCTGGGTCGGCCTTTCATTGGGAGTGAGCATAGAGCAGGGTGGGTGCTCACTCCCATGGTTCCACTCCGGGATTTACCTGGAGATATATAAGTCAGCAGGAAAGCTGACTAAGTGGTTACAACCCCTGACTCCCTTTTAAAGTCTTGGGTGGAGACATGCTGGAAAACCAGCAGGGAAAACTTACAGGCTGTCAGTAAGTTGGTCTATGTTAGTTAGAGCCCAGACGGGCAGGCGTTTGTTTTGTTTATGTTTGTGGATGCCTTGCACTTGGATTTCGTTTCCCTGCTAATAAAATACAGAGGCCCTGTATTTTTCACCTGTAATCCGTCTCTGTCTCTGCCTGAAAACCCGTGAGTCAAGATCCCAGAGCCGCTACAGCTCACAATATGCAGAAGATGATAGATTCTCTTTCCCATGAAAAGTTTCAAAATGTTCACTAGATGTTCATGCACACTCAGACTTTACCTGACAGAGCATTCAGCACCAGGTCATCGGTAGCAAACTGCATTCCCAGTTGTTTGCCATTCTCTATGTATATTTTTGCAAGAGTTTTATTTGGAAGCACATTATAATAATCATGACTAGAAGAGCATAACTCCACCTGGAAGGGACATATGCCATTAGCAGCAGGAAGAAAAAAAATTAATCATAGCAGGTTTATACTGTAGTTTGCAGTTAGAGACAACTTTCATTGGCTTATCAAGGGTTCTTTAACTGCCTTTATTACCAGCAAGCCTCTTTCAGTTATCTAAATTGTTTGGAAAGGTGTTACAAGTGAGTAATCATTTACTGTGTATAATCTGCAAGACTTTAAACACAGTAATGAATTACTCACTTATTAGAGTGCTTTCACACAGCACAGTTTTGGTGCAGTTTTAACTGCACTCCAATTAAACTGCCTTTAATACCAGCAAGCTTCTTTCAGTTATCTAAATGGTTTAGAAAGGTGTTTCAAGTAAGTAATCAATTACTGTGTTTGAAGTCTTGTGGATATTAACACAATAACTGATCACTCACTTGTAACACCTTTCCAATTAGTTAAGATAATAGAAAGAAGCTTGGCTATTAATAAAGATTAATTGCAGCGAAGTACCGCAAGTGAAAACCCGCACCAAAACCACACTGTGTGAAAGCGCTGTTAGGTTTTTTTGTTAGGCATAAAATCAACAGAGTGAGCTACAGACAGGTACTGTACAAAGATGAATTTCATACCTGTTAAGTCACTACGTACTGTAGCTAGTGAATGACATAATCATGGATCTGGAACAGGATGTCCAAAAATAATTGATGGTCAAGTGCCCACTTACCTTCAGCCATATAATGTAGGCCATGTGACTCAAATTGCATGATGTGATTGTTTTACCATTTGGAGTTATTTCCTAAAACAGTGCTTGATTTACCCTTAAATATTACTTAAATCTGAGAAACACTGTAGTCTGTCTTTATAAACCTTTCTTTCTGTAAAAGTGAAAATTGTACAAAATACAACCCATTTATAATAGAAGTGTACTGTGTAAGGACGAGATCTAACCTGCAAGACCTCACTGGTAGCAGAAGCTAGACCTATTTTAGCTAATTGTAATGCAAAGACAGTAGTGTAAACAGGCTTTCCCCATTATCAATTAAATAATCCAGTTATAGACACATACTAATGTATTATATGTGGTACCTGTGGCGCTACACAGAGGCCCTTCATACAAGGATCCCACTGCTTTCTATAAGATCACATGTAAGGGCTTATGCTCCTTTCTCTCTACTTCTCTACAATTACTAGTGGATTGTTACAGAGGTGAGGGATTTTCTGGAGATCCATGAACAAAATAGTTTATTTTTTACATCAAAAGGCCATCAATTTAACAGTTAAAATAAAGTATCCCATAAACTATTGTTGCATAGAGGTCTCCTTTGCTTTTGGAGTCAATCTGTGAAATAACAAGTGTTTCAGTTTTATAGGCAGCTGTGACATCACATATGTATTTCTATTATTAAGCGGCTGTGACATCACAGATGTAATTCTATTAGGTAAACTGCTGCCACCTCACAAGTGGAGTTCCATCAGGTCATTGCTGTAGCATCACATGTAGTGATTGATTTACTGTAAAGTTCCGGACCCCATTGCACTGTTTTTCGCAATTTTAGATGTTTTTGGATTTGAAAACCACCTGTAAACCGACTGTCACAAATTTTAATAGAAAACCCGAGCTGTAGTCTACACAGCTCGGGTTTTCTGACAGCAAATCCGCCCATCTAAAAAACTTAGAACATGTTCATTCTTTCACCCGGCTTTGGGGCAGAAGATGAACTGTACAATGCAAAGGGGGATGGTTGAATCCATAAAACGGGGCCAGAAACCGCCATCTTTGCGTTAAAAAAACGACAAAATAACAGTCAGATAATTTAACCGGACCCTAACATCACAAGTGGGATTCCATCAGAAATTTTTTTCGGGAGATTACATTTGTAGGGCAGGGTATTTTTGAACATCAAAGTGCGGTTCCTTTAGGACATTGACTTAAGCATAACCGCAGTACGTCAGATTATTACTTAACACCACGTGGGTGTTCAATCATATATGCTGTAGCATCCCACATAGCAGAGTCAGATAAGTTATTCTAACATCACAAGTGGGGTTCCGTCAGGCCATTGCCTTAGCATCACACGCAGTACAGTCAGATATATTACTGTAAAACCACAAGTGGGGTTCCATCATATTATTGCTATAGCATTACACGTAGTAGAGTCAGATAAGTTATTGTAACACCACAAGTAAGGTTCCATCAGGCTCTTGCTGTAGCATCCCACATAGTAGAGACAGATAAATTATTTTAATATCACAAGTGGTGTTCTATCAGATTATTGCTGTAGCATTACACGTAGTAGAGTCAGATAAGTTATTGTAACATCAGAAGTGTGTTTTAGCTTGATAAACAGCTATGGCACCACAACTGTGTTTCTGTCTGGGATGTTCCCACCACTGACTTTGATAGAATATAGATAGGATATGGGATCTGCATCTATTTTAGGAACGGGTCCCCTACGGTGTTGGACCAGTATGGAGAGCCGATCGGGCTTTCTCACGGGTTTCATTTGTTCTATAGGGGTTCCAAGTACAGGTGTACACAATCCAGTTAGTGTGTCGGTCTGCCCTCAAGCACCTACATAGCTCTTGAGGTACCTGGTACGTGATACGTGGTGCTCCGTAGTGGTGCAATTTGTCCAGTCATAATACACATTCACCACAGTAACATATGAACGGTTCACAACGTGTACAGTTTCAGAAATACTATCACCCTTGGCCTGAAAACCAGTAAACCCTCCTTATTGGAACTTGGATATATCACCCCTTTTACCATTTATAGCACAGGGATATTGTGTGTAACAGCTAATCCCACCTTCAGAGTCCTTTCCCACATGTGACTTCCCTCATGAATTAAGCACTGCCGATGTCAAAAGTGGTCATAATAATGTGACTAGGCAGAGTAAATCAAACAGTAACTCAGGGAGGACAATACCATCATGACCCCTATACGGGTTTTGCTTGGAACACCTCTGTTATCAATGTGTGCCTTGTATTGAACACCTAAATAACTGCTTTTTACTGCAAATTCCCCTTTATCTTGGTTCATATGTTCATACTTTCTCTGCTACTCAGATCACAGTTGAAGAGATATTCCGTAGAATTTTTAACTTTGAGCTCAAGGCATTATAGCAAAGCAATTAACCGGGGATATCTCCAGTATCATGTTCTTGTGCTAAGTCTTAGAAAAAACATATTTGTAAAATGATAATATATTGACAAATCATTGTACAAACTGACTTACCTTACATGCCGTTGCTGTTGCTGCAGCGTGAAAGCAAGCACTTGCCTTTTCCTGTAGTTCAGCAAGGTCTTTGCGTGATGGTGCACGCAGATAAAATTCTAATTCAGTGTATGATGGAATTATGTTAGGCTCCACCCCCATTTTTTTTTTTACCCTGAAAGAAAAAAATTTTATCCATAGAAAAGTCCAAATGTCAGTCGTGGTTTAAAGTAGAAATAAAAATGACAGTGGAAGAATCTAAAAAACAATGAAAAACCTCATTGTTTAAAAAGGAACTTTTGTTATATGAAATCTGCGTTTATGCTCTGTTACATACATCAGGGCCACTTTTTTTGGTACACTGTCCAACTGCCGTTAACACTTAATTTCTAATCAGCAATAAAGGCGGCAAATCAGTGCATTTAGGCATGTAGCATGGTAAAAAATCTCCTGCAGTTTAAAAACCGAGCATCGTTGGGGAAGAAAGGTGATTTGGTCCCTTTGAACGTGGGCTGGTTGTTGGTGCCAGAAGGGTGGTCGAGTTTTTAGAAAACTGCTGATTCCTGGGATTTTCACGCACAACCATCTCTAGGGTTTACAGAGAAGGTCCAAAAAAGAAAAAAACATCCAGGGGCGGGCGTCCTGTGGGGGCGGAAATGCCTTGTTTGATGCCAGAGGTCAAAGGGAATGGGCGATGGTTCGAGTGTAGAAAGGAAAAACAGTGTCAAATAGCACCCGTTAAAACCCAAAGGTAGGGAAAAAAGGGCATCTCTGAATGCCAAGTAAGGGAACTTTGAGGCAGATGGGCCCCTACAGCCACCCAGAAGACCACACCGGGTGCCACTCCTTTCCAGCTAAGAAACAGGAAACTGAGGCTCACAAATTTGCCAAGCTCATCGAAATTGCACAGCTAGAAGATTGGAAAAACCGTCCTATTGACTGGTTGATGAGTCTCGTTTTCATGCTACGACATCGGATGGTAGGGTCAGAACTTTGGCCAGTCTCAATCAGTAAGACATGGATCCCATATCTAGCCTCGTATCAACGGTTCAAGGATGGTGTGGTGGTGTCAGGTGTTGGGGAATTATTTTCTTCGGCTATCTCTTTGGCCCCTTGTACCAATTGAGCATCGTTTGCAACGACCACAGCCTACCTGAGTATTGTTGCTGAACCATTTGTCCATACCGCTTTATGACACAATGTTATCCTAAATTCTGATGGATACTTTCAGCAGGATATGACGCCATGTCATAAACTGGAATCTCTTAGCTGGTTTCTTGAACTATGACAATGATGTTCACTGTACTCAAATGGCCTCCACAGTCACCAGATCTCAATCCAATAGAGCATCTTTGGATTTTGGTGGAACGGGAGTTTGCATATGGATGTGCAGCCGACAAATATTGGGCAACTGTGTTGATGCACATTCATGTAATTATGCGACCATAAATTCTTCGAGGAATGACTTTCCACAGCCACTTGTGGAATCTAGTCACGAAGAATTGAGGAGAGTTCTGAGCGAAAAAGGGGGTGCCAAACCCTCGATTACTAAGCATGGTGTACCTAATATTAATGGCGTTGAGTGTACATTACATATAAAAATAAATTATGTAATCAACTGGATGTTCAAGAGCCAGCGAAAATACACTGCTCAAAAATAAAAAGAACACTAAAATACCACATCCTAGATCTCAATGAATGAAATATTACAGTTGCAGTTCTTTATTCATTACATAGTGGAATGTGTTGAGAACAATAAAACATAAAAATGATCAATGAAAATCAAAATGAATATCCCATGGAGGTCTGGACCTGGAATGATCCTCAAAATCAAAGTGGAAGATCAAATTTCAAGCTGATCCAACTTCAGTGGAAATTTCTCAAGGCAAGGAAATGAGGCTCAGCAGTGTGTGTGGCCTCCATGTGCCTATATGACCTCAATACAATGCCTAGACGTGCTCCTGATAAGGCGGCAGATGTTCTCCAGGAGAATTTCCTCCCAGACCTGGATTAAAGCATCAGTCAACTCCTGGACAGTCTGTGGTGCAACGTGGCGTTGGTGGATGGAACGAGACATGATGTCCAAGATGTGCTCAATTGGATTCAGGTCTGGGTAATGGGCAAGCCAGTCCCTAGCATCAATGCCTTCATCATGCAGAAACTGTTGACACACTTCAGCCACAGGAGGCCTAGCATTGTCATGCATCAGAAGGAACCCCGGGCCCACTGCACATGCATATGATCCCGCAATGGATCTCAACCCGGTACGTAATGTCAATCAAGGTACCTCTCGGTAGCACATGGAGGGCTATGTGACCCTACAAATAAATGCCTCCCCACACCCTTACTGACCCACTGCCAAATCGGTCATGCTGGAGGATGTTGTAGACAGCAAGATGTTTCACATGGTGTCTTCAGACTCTGTCACGTCTGTGACATGTGCTCAGTATAAACCTGCTCTCATCCCTGAAGAGTACACGGGGCATTTCCTGACAAATACCAATCGCCCTGCACGGTGTTGGGCTGTAAGCTCAACACCGACTTGTGGACGTTGGGCCCTCATGGAGTCTGTTACTGGCAGTTTGATCCAACACATGGATATTAGTGGCCTGCTGGAGGTCATTTTGCAAGGCTCTGGCACAGCTCCTCCTGTTCCTCCTTGCACAAAGGAGGAGGTAGTGGTCCCGCTGCCGGGTTGTAGCCCTTCTAGGGCCCCCTCCACGTCTCCTGGTATCTGCTCCATGATCTGTACACTGTGCTGAGAGACACAGCAAACCTTCTTATTGCAGCTCGCATTGATGTGCCATCCTGGATGAGCTGCACTACCTGAGCAACTTCTGTGGGTTTTAGACACCGCCTCATGCTACCTTTAGGGGTGAGAGCAATAGCAAAAGTGACCAAAACAACAGCCAAAGAGGGTGAGAACAGAGATATGGTCTGTGGTCACCACCTGAAGAACCACTCCTTTATAGTGGTTGTCTTGCTAATTGCCATCAGTTTTACCTGTTGTCTCTTCCTTTTGCACAACAGCAGGAGAAATTGATTCACAATCAGTGTTGATTCATAACTGGACAGGTTGATTTCACACAGGTGTGATTGGCTTCTACTTAAATTGTGTTGTTTAAGTGTTCCCGTTATTGTTTTGAGCAGTGTAGTTTTTTTCAATGCACTGAGCTACCCTCTGATCTTTACCAGGCTCTGACCACATATCAGACAGATATGAGTCAAATTTGGATTAGCTAAAATCTTTATGTCTATGCAGCGGCTTCGAAAGGGGTTTTCTAGGGCTTAAAAATCTATGAATCTGGGCTTCAAAGAACAAACTTTGCAATATGCTTACTTCTGATCACCCACCACGGGTCTCCAAATTGTACCGGTTATCCCTTTGGCTGCAATGAAATAATTTCTTCAGTGATGTCTCCCCTGTACCCACTAATTGGTTTGTACAGGATTCACAAATGGACATCAGTAGTGAAAAGGGGACACTATCCACAAGTCTGCTAAAAAGGGAACCAGGGCACAATAGTTAAGGAACAATTATTTCAGTTTGTTACTTTGATGCGGTAGGTGAGCATCTGCAATCTGATCAAACTGCACATTAAAGACCTTTATGCATGTATATAGGATAGCAGTAATGCATTTTAAATGTTCCACTAGTCCAATGTTTTTATGGGTTTTAGCTCCTGCGTTGTGCCGCTGTACATGGTTTTGTTATTTTGTAATGGTCCACCCAAACTGATAGATTTTTAAACCTTGAACCACACTTAAAGGGGTAGTCCCGTTACAGCAACGAGTGGCCAGCAAAGAGAATTTCTCGTAACAGGACTACCCCTTTAACTGTTATGCAGTTGAAGCTCCTGTTGCATATAGATTAGAATCAAAGCAATAATCTAATGGTGGAGAGCACTGTACTTTGTAACATTTCTGATTTGATTGTCAAGCACACCCTAGAAAATCCATTAACATGCATACCTACTGACAAGCATGGGTAACTACATGCTTGCTAGGGCTTTTCGAGTGCACAATTGCTCATTGGATGTACTATTTCTCAATACCGAGATCCAATTGGTGGACGCAAACCTATTTTCAGGCAACGCTCCCTCCATGGATCAAAGGTATGCAATTTAACTCTTCTTCTAAAAGGAAGAAAACTATATCTATCCGATAACTGTTCCTGTCGGCGAAATCTTTCCCCGATACCCGCCGTCTATTCCATTGTTTTGAGGTGCACCCCCTCCGTAGCCTCGCCCCCTCCAAGCTCCACGTGCCTTTAATCTACCACCCACCTGGCCCCACAACCGTCAGTTTTGGCCACTTTGGTACTTGTCTTCTGCACTTTCTATCTAATAACATCCCCACTATCATTATGGGAGATTTCAACATCCCTATTGACACACACAATTCAGCAGCCACCAAACTCTTGTCGCATTCCTCCTCATTCGACCCCTCACAGTGGTCCTCTGAACACTCTTTTCACCAGTCTCCGCACCCTAAGATCTTGAACTGTATTCTTAATATATCAGACCATAATCTGCTTACGTTCCTGCCCCTCATCCTGTCAACTGTCCAGCCAGAACAGAAACAAACCCCCTTCCCCTTTGCATAAACCTTCAAAATCCTGAACATGAAACTCTCACTGACTCTCTTCTACCTCTCTTGACCATATATGCACTTCTTGACACTGACACAGCCACTGCATTCTACAACACCACCATCACCTGTGCCCTCGGCTGCCTCTCGCATGCACAAAAGAACTCGCCAAACCAATAGGTAACCCAGGCACACAGAGTTAAAAAAAAAGTGTCGAGCTTCCAGAGCGCCACTGGAAGACAACCAACTCTGTACAAGACTTTCATACATACACACGAACACTCCTTAGCTTTAAAGGGGTTTTATCATTTAATTAAATGGTCTTCGGAATAAGGGGACAATGAAAACAAGCAACTTTGCAATTGGATGTCATTAGCAAAGCTGTCTTGTATTCACAGTATTCCTTATCTTGTGTTTTGTTTACACTGATAACCAGTGCTGGTCGAATCCCTGCTGATTCCTCCTCCTTGCATTTCACTAGCTGAGAGCTCATTTACATTCTGTACAGCCCCCGGGTCGATTCACAGATCGAGCATTCCTGTGTCTCTCACTCAGGGACCGGCACATTTTCACCGGCACACAGCCAGAAGAAACAGAATTACACTGAAGGGCTTACACAATCAGGAAACAGTACCATTTGTGTCGATCCCTGCCTGACTAACTCTCCTGCATAGAAGCAGATCTGTGCTGTTCCTAGAGCTGGATTCAAATGTAACACATCTCCAGCTGTGAGAGGAGAGGAGATCACTGCTGAGTCTAGATTGAATGCAGCCTGTGGTATGTAGTTAAGACTGATAGGGAGAGACACAGCGACATGTGGACTCAGAGAGGGGGGCGGGGAATCTCGGGAGCCAGCCGTGAAGGGGGGATGAGGGCACCCAGCTGGGAGGGGACGAAACGCCCCTGCATTTGAGGAGTTGACAAGCTGAGAGCAGTTTGAGTCAGCCGAACTAAGGAAGCGATAAATCCCCTTTAATTCTGCACTCACTTTTGTCAAAACAGGTTACTTTGTCTCTCTCATATCTTCTCTGTCTCACAACCCTAAACAACTGTTCAACACCTTCAATTCACTACTCTGTCCCCCTGCACTCCCCTCCTCTCTCATCTCAGCTGAAGATTTTGCCACACACTTTAAAAGCAAGATCAACACATCTGCAAGACATCTATAGATCTGCACAATGCTCTTCTCCCATAGCCTACATTTCCACCATTACTCAAGACAAGCTTTATACACTACTCTCCAAAGATCACATCAGTACCTGTCCTCTTGACTCAATACCATCCCCCCTCTTCCCCAACTTTAACGCTATTATTATCCCATATTTTGAATCTATCGCTAACCATCTTTCCCTCCTACATGCAATGGTGACCCGTTCTCTCCCCATCCCTCTACTATCATTTGCTTTAAAACTCTTCAAACAATATGTATATCTTGAACAGTCCTCCCATCTTTCATCCAACTCCCTTCTTGAGTGGATGCAGTTTGGTTTCAGACATGAACACTCGACTTAAACTGCCCTAACTCAAGTTGCCAATGACTTCACGACAAAACTCTGTGCTCCTCCTCCTAAATCTGTCCTCTGCCTTCAACACTACTTGATTACTCCCTATTCTTACAAATTCACTCTTTCTTTGGCATCATAGATTTGGCTCTTCCTTGGATATCCTCTTACCTTGGATGTTCAGCGTCTCTCACTCTACCTGTTTGTCTCACCCTTTCTCTGTTGGTGCACCTCAGTGGTCAGTCCTGGGTCCTCTACTTTTCTCTGTTTATACCGTTAACCTCAGTGAACTCATAGCATTACCTTTCAGTAGCACTTATATGCTGACGACACTCAAATCTACATCTCTGGCCCAGATGTGAACACTCTGCTTTCCAGAATTCCACAGTGTTTATGTCAGGGCTAGGCAGTGCTCAGTCTGTGGGGAGCAACAGTTTGCAGCAGCTGGTTTGCGACCCCGCCCAGATAGACAGTCTGCTGGCAGCTCTCTGAGTGACATAGGCCCAGCCACTCTGGACAGGGGGCATGTCGCACCAGCCAATGGGAGGACACAGAGGCCGCTCCGATCAGCTGCAGGGGCGGTATCCAGGAATCCCATTTAAACTCCCTGCAGGCTGAGTGCGGTGCTTGTGATATTCTCCTGGCTGCCTTGTTATTTGTGCTTAATATTGTGTTTGCTTATCCGTGTACCAGACCTCTGTTTGTTTTCCTGACCCTGTCTTGCATTCAGATTTTGTACCTCGCTCCCGTTCATGTCTGACCTCGGCTTGTTTACGTTTTCTCAATGGTTCTGATTTGTGGCATGACGTTCCCAATTTGTTATTGACCCGGACTGTCTGACCTTTCTTCCTCCTGACGGTCCCAGCACTCTAGCAGCGCAGGGACTGTCGCCAAGTTGGCGTCTGCCGCCTAGGGCAGAACGTCATGTAGGCAGGGACAGTGGGCTGGGTTCCAGTCAGTACCTCCCTTGACGTGACAGTTTATCATCCATATTCTCTTTCTTTTCCTCTTCCTTTCTCAAATTCAATATCTTTCCCCATCACACTGCATCTGATCTATCATGGTCAATGGCTCCACGCTCTCCCCATTACAGCAAGTCCCCTGCTTTGGGATTACCTTTGACTCTGCCCTGTTTTTTAACACCGCCTGCCACCTCCACCTGAAAAATATTTTCTGAATCTGCTTCTTTCTTGACTTTGACTTTTGACAAAATTGCTAGTTCATGCCATAATCATCTCACACCTAGATTACTACAAGACTCTTTTCTGTGTCCTCCCATCTAGTATTCTTTCTCCCCTCCAATTCATCCTCAACTCCACTGCCTGTCTGATCCACCTCTCTACGCACTATTCTCCTCCCTCTCCCCTCTGCCAATCCCTTCACTGGCTACCTATTGCCCAGCGAATTAATTTCAAGTTACTAACAAAAACATATAAGGCTCCACAACCTTTCCCCCCATACATCTCTATGTTAATCTCATAATACCTCCCTTTATGCAATCTCCGCTCCTATATTAGGAATCTCCGGACCTTCTTCTCTGCTCTCATCTCCACTTGTTAGCAAATCACACAACCATCTTGAAAATTTCTCCATGCATACTCTAGAAGAATGCAATACCCCAACACATCAGACTTTCTTCCACCTTCACTATTTTCAAAAGCAACCTAAAAACTCATCTCCTCAGGATAGCCTACAATTTACAAGACCCTGCTGCCAACAGACCATAAGACAAACATCTTGGACCCTCAACTTCTGCCTCCTCCCTTCTCCATTGTAGATTGTTAGCTCTTGCGGGCCGGGTCCTCTCTCCTTCCCTATCGGTGTTTTACTTAGTGTTATTGTATTTGTCTTAGATTTTGTAATTTAAACCCGCTTGTATGATGATGACACTTAAATCTACATCTCTGACCCAGATGCTAACTCTGTTTTCCATGATCCCAGAATGTCTATTGTCCATACTCTACCCGCTTTCTCAATAAGTAAAAAATGAAGTTTATTCCTTCTCCCATCCTACTGAACGTCTTGCTCCATGCTTTCTTCAATTCAACAAGTCCACTGCTTTGGGATAACTTTTGACTATGCCTTATCTTTAAAATCACACATCCAAGGCCTTGCTACCTCCCACCATCTCCACCAGAAAAATATTTCCAAATTCAGCTCCTTTCTTGACTTGCAATAATAAATTTGGTTTCTAGGTCTTCCATAAATATATTAGCAATACTTGGCGCGACAGGAGACCCCATCGAGGTCCCCTGTCGCTGCAAGTAGAAGTCAGTATCAAATTTTAAGTAATTTTTTGTGAGGATGAACTCCAACAGAGTCATCAGAAAAGAGATCATTTGATTGGAAATTTAAAGGTTTTTAACATTTTTCTTTAACGGCCTTTATTTCCTCCTCATATGGGATATTAGTGTATAAACTCTTCACATCTAAGGTACAGATATATGCGACATCGTGTGCTGTCAACTCTTCTAACCTATTCATTTATTATTCAAAGTAAAGGAAAATTACAAAAAAAAACATGGCTAGATTGTAACGATGTCTTTTTTAAATGGACGGGGAATTGGAAAAAATTAAATTCCTTTGTAGATTTCATCAATACAGTACACCCATTAATAAAATTCATGAGTAACATAGATCAAAATTCAGTCAATTACCTTGATGTTAATATCTATATCAAAGACCACAAGATAAAGACTAACCTTTATGTGAAAGAGATGGAAAGGAACAACCATTGCATGCGTCAAGCCAACATGCCCCAGGGTTTTAAAAGGAATACCGAAGGGGCAGTTCCCCGGGGCTAGGAGAAATTACTTTGATGAGGATTTAAAATTAATACACCAAAAAAAAATTAAAAAAATTCCGGGGAGAGGTTAGACAATAAAAAAAAAATTTAAAAAAAAATAGGAGATGAAGTGGACAAGACCAGGAGGAGCCGGGAAGAATAAAAGCAAACATGGAGATCAAAGAATAAATTACTATTCCATATGGACCCCCAGCTAAATAGTTTAAGAAGAGTATCGAAATCAGGCACATATTACAGTGGACCCCAAATTTGGGGACCTTTTTAAGGAACCCCCCGATTTTATTCAAAAGGGGAAAAAAACATAGGAAGAATTGGGGTTTACAAAATAAAAAAATAAATCCAAAATAGGCAAAATTTATTAGGAAACAAAGGAAAAGGGAAAATTTTGGGTGTCTATCATGCCAAAACTGTAGTTCGATCATAAAAGGTGACAAAATATCTCATCCAATGAAAGGCTATCCCATATATATTAAAGATTTTTTCACTTGTAACACCCTAAGTCAATTTTTAGTGAAGTGCCATGTGGCGAGCGTTATTTGGGCAAACAAAAAGACCAGCCTGAATAAGAATTAATGAACACAGATGACAGATCAGGCTATTTAGAATGAAAGTAGAAAAATCAGGTACAAAAGTGAATGAAATAGAAAACAAAAAATTCGGGGAAACCTCTGTAGCCAGGCATTTCCATGAATTTGGCCATAATG
>JAODAL010058937.1:0-21792 GCA_025379985.1 Phyllomedusa bahiana | reverse complement strand
CGATAAGGGTCGAAGGCCCCCTTCTCATTTAGGGTTATGTTCTACAGTAAAACTTTATTGTCAATTGGGACGTTTTATTGATTTTCATTTCGGTTAAACATTTTGGGTTCTTGTTTTTTTTGAGAAGGGGAGAGAGTGATTTTTTTTTTACAAGCATTCTCACTAATGTTGGTTCACTATCAAATTCTGCCTAAGCACAGTGATGTATTAAGGGGGGAGGAGACGGAGCTGAAGGGGTGGAGAGGCGGCAGAGGAGTTACAGGTGCCATGAGGGAAAACAAGGAAAATAAAGTGTTTCTGACCCCAGCAGATGATTATCTCCAAGTGGATTCATTCCAGGGTACCTGCATCCTCACCACAACACTACACCCACGACTTTCAACGTGATCTCAAAATTGGGCAGTCCTATGCTATCTTTACCTCTCAATCGAGCCAATCTGGCCTCTCACTGGGTCAACCGACCTCCATTATTCAGAGAGAAAAAATAAAAAACACCCAACCTGCAAGCTGCCCTTCTTATGACAGCCTGTGAGAGTGTGGTCACTACATGGTCACTACATGATGGTATTGTAGGTAATATTGGCACTTGTATAGCAGCAGCATACACTTGTCCTTGATGGTAAAGCGAGTGCACACCGGTGCTTGACCCTGTGATTAGGTATTTCTCTGCGTTACTTTTACTTTCTTGTTGTGTTTATAGTGTTGTTTATTTTGGAAAGTGTCCAGGTGCATGACCAACAGTAAACTTGAAGGCTGATATTGTAGGTGTTTTAGTGAGGGTTTTGTGTCAGGGCTGCTTCTTAGTCCCAGTCTGGCCCTGATAGTTGTATTATGTAATTTATGATACAGATAAATTATTTATAGATACAGGAAATGAACATGTGGAGTCATTATAAGTAGATATAAATGGGGGTAATAACAATAATACAATTCTATTAGGGGTGTGCTATAAGCCCCAAAATATAACAGAACCCAAGTAAGATACTCCTCAGACAAATAGATGAGGCAGCTAATCATGAGGCTGTTATAATGGACGACTAACTACCCAGACATAAATTTGAAACTGAACAGATGTTTGTCAGTAGCACCTGGGAACTAATGACCATAATAGAATAAATTTCCAATTATCCTTCAATACAGTATTTTGTTGAGGAGCTACAAAAACATTGAATTTTGGGAAGGCTAATTTCAATCTGCTAAGAGATGTTCTATATCGCATGACTGGGACAAGGTCTTCAAAAATAAGAGAACAGATAATAAATGAGAGATTTATAAAAAATTTAAGCGCCCCACTGTTTAGTGGTTTAAAATACCAGTGGTACATACCTTATGGCAATAATATGATGAGAAACAGGGATAAAAACAATGTGGATCAACTGAGATGCAAAGGAGGAAATACATAACACAAAGTGTTTCATTTACTTGAACAGGAAGGCAGTGAAGAAGCACTATAAGGAAAAAAAAAAATAAAGTAAGGAAAAAAATGAAAGACAGCAAAGCTGGAGACAGAAAGGCAGAGTGCCAAAGAGAGTAAAACTAGTCCCAAAATGTTTTAACTATATAGATAGCAAAAAGATTCAAACTGAAAATGTTGGCCCTTTGAAAAGTAGTGAGAGAGGTATTGTATTACTGAGGGAAAGGACCGCCCTGTTGATGGGCAGAGGGATGAGGTAAACGCCACCTTAAATGTTTCTTGTCTAACCCAGGAAGAAGTGCAGCTCCAGCTTAACAAGTTTAAAATAGACAAATCACCAGTTCCCGATGGTATATACCCCAATGTCCTAAGGGAAATAAGTAATGTGAAAGACAGACCCTGTTTTTAATATTTATGGACTGCATAGTAGCTGTGTATGTCCTAAAGGATTGGTGCATATCAAATGTGATTCCAATATTCAAAAAAGGGTCAAAAAGTGAGCCTGGAAATTATAGGTCAGCAATTTTAACCTTTGTTGTAGGTAAATTGTTTGAAGGATTTCTAAGAGATGCTATACTGGAGTATCTTACTAAAAATAAGTGTTCCAGCATGGGTTTATTAAAGGGGTTGTCTCGTTCCAGCATTTGACAGCAATTTATGCTGGTTGCCAAGCAGAGCTTATGAAATGGAGGGGCGTGTTTCTTCTCCCTGCAGGGAATATCTTCACTCTCTGCAGACATGCCCTGCATGTGATGATTCATTCTGTGTGAACTGGGGGAAGGGAGAGGTTCTCAGCTGTCATTGGAATCATTGGAAGTGAAAAGCTAAATGTAACTCAATTGTGTATATCTAAACTGAGCATTTGACATTCAGGACTCTGGGAAAACTATACGCTTTATCTGTTTGTGTTTACATGGGACTGCAGATCTGTTGCACAATTGTTTTACGTGGGACTGCACAGTACAGCTGTGTTCTCTCTCTGTATGCAATTTGCATGGGACTAAACATCTTACACAGGGAATGCTATGTATTCAGTTTTACGTGGGACTGCACATATTTACGGGGTCCCTAAATTTAAGACTGCCAAAATCTTACATGGGACTGCTGTGTTTTCTTTGTTTTACATCTGCCTCTCCCTGAAAGCCAGCAATGCTTTTGATACTGTGCTACATAAAAGGTTGGTAAGTAAAATGAGAATGCTTGGACTGGAGAAAAATGTTTGCAAGTGGGTAAGTAACTATCTCAGTGATAAAAAACAAATGGTGGTAATTAATGGTACATACTCAGACTAGATTTCTGTTACTAGTGGGGTACAACAAGGGTCCGTTTCAGGCCCTATCTCTTTAATATGTTCATTAATGACCTCACAAAGATTGCACAGTAAAATATAAAACTTCGTAGATGATACTAAGCTCTGTAAAGTAATCAACCAAAATAAAAGGATATGTTTATTACAAAGGGATCTTGATAAGTTGGACGCTTGAACAAAGAAGTTGCAGATGAGCTTTAAGACAGAAAAATTCAAGGTGATGCACATGGGAAGGTAAAATCAAATCCAGGATTACTTGTTAAATGGAAAAACTCTGGATAAAAGTGACATGGAGAAGGATTGGGAATCTTGGTGATCAGGAAACGTAATTGTAGCATCTACCAAGGCAAATAGGATCATGGGGTATATTAAAAGGGGTTTATCACTGACTGAGGGTACAAAGAGCCAAATAAAATATAACCTATAAAATGTGTATTCCTGTAAGCCAGCTTAAATTATCAGTAAACCAAGGTCCAGCTCACAAAATAGAGTAGATATAGAGGAGGTTCCTATATATTATAGATGTGGAAGACGCCTCTATTGAGGTCACTTACAGTTAATAATCTTCTCTAGGGTAGGGTGATATATGGTTTTTAGGCTGTCTTTTTCAGGACAACAACCCTGGTGTTCTTTGAGGGATTCTCTAGGGGTGTTAATAGGGTCAGTATGGCACCTTGAAGCTCCTCAACCTTTCTTCTTCCCTGAAGCTATATCGTTATGTGGGAATGCTGGATATACAAGATCTGGCAGACCACCATAAGATCGAGAGAAGACTATTAACTGTAAGTGACCTCAATAGAGGTGTCTTGCACATCTATAATATATAGGAACCTCCTCTAGATTTTCCCCCATTTTGTGAGCTGGACCTTGGTTTACTGATAATTTAATGTTAAGCTGGGTTACAGGAATACACATTTTTTTAATTAGAACAATAAAGGTTCTATTTTATTTGGATCTTTGTAACCTCAGTAAGCATTAAGGTTTTGTGATTTGATCCATGCATGATATTGGGATTTTCTGTTTTTTTTTTTTTTTTTGTGACAACTAATTAAATGTCCAATGCTAGACAAAATACACAATAAACCCCTGACTAAAGTACAAAATAATAGAATAGAGGGGATAGTCTTAAAAATTAACTTTTAATGATACTAATTAAAATGATAACGACAATTAATAAAAACTCTCCGTGAGTACAGAAAGACAAAGGTCTTATCAAAGTAATCTGGGACTTAAAGAAGTGCACAAAGGGAGACCCTGTAAGGCCCTATCAGTGCTAGTCCCTAGCCTATCCAAAATCAGGAATATCGCCCCAATAAGGGCGTTCCTGTCAGGAACCTAATCTGTAAAGTCCCTAGAAAAAACCCTATAGTCCCGTCCCTACATGTTTCGACCGGCCCCTCAAATATTAAACCGGTCTCCTCAGGGGACAAAAAATTAGGGGAAAACAACGCTCAAGGTATGAGACACAGGGTACAACGCCAAGAAAACACAAGCTATGCAATAGGCTATAAATCCCAGTGAAATGCTGACACAAAGTATGTCTTAGAAAAGACAATACAATAGATAATGATCTAGGGTAATATACAGATAATTGTATAGATTAGTACCCAAGATAAGATGGTAACATCAGCAGCACAAAAAATATTAAATAATAAACAATAGCAGATTGATGCTAAAATAGACCTAACTGTGTACCTTACCTCCCCTGAAGACAATCAATGGGTGGCATAGGGTACAAGATGGGAATGCAGGGCGGTTCGTTCTATATGAAACATAGACAAATCAAAGAGCCAAAATTACACCACTAGGAATCTCAAAAGAAAATCACCCAATGTGTGGTTATACTTACCACCTGCTCAATTCCCGTAGCGCCTCTTGAGCCCGAGTGCGGACTCACAGCATCCCTGTAAAACAGAGAAAAGAGCCCGGGACTCGTGGGGTTCCCGTTTTTAAGCGCGCACGTACGCGCCAACCTACGTCATCAAAGCGAGTCCCGAGCTATGTGTGGAGCAGAACGGCGTCCTTGGTAACCGCGCATGGGGCGGTGGATGAATCGCCGCGCCGCATACGGACGCCCGTTCTGTCTCAAGAAGCAAAAAGAAACCTTACTTCCTACGACTTAGCTTACAAAACGACATTCAAGTGGCAAGCATGGTAAGTGTTTTAACTTAATGTATTTCCTTAATTAAGAACAGAGTAGGCAGGTCTGGAAAAAATTGTTACAACGATAAATCCCCAGGTGTAGCAATAAGAGGTAGAAAAGATGTCCTAAATATAGGAGCTAAGATCAAGAGTCTCATTCAACCCCAGGGGTGCCTTAGTTTTTTAGGGTGAAAGTCCAGAAGCACTCTCTTTGAAGGAGGATTTTGTCCCTGTCTCCACGTCTGTTTGTTTGTATAACGCAATCTATGCCCATCCATTTTACACAAGGGATCCCTCCCATGTGTTAGATGGATGTGTCGGGGACACGATGGGGTTTACGTTTGGGGTCGAACATCACCAAGATGTTCTCCAACTCTTCTTCGCAGTTCTCTCGTTGTTTTACCAACATAGAGCATCCGCAACACAGAAAAATCGGTATACCACATGGTTGAGCGACAATTGATGAAGTGTTTTACTTGGAAACTCCTGGTTCCAGTAGAATCTTGGAATGTAACATTTTTTTTATGTAAGTACAAAAAGTACAGTTACCACAGCTGAAGCAGCCATTTTTGGGCTCCTAAGCCAGCACTCCCTTTAAGGTGGTCTGTAATGGCTCTCCACAGCAAATCCTGTAAATTACGCCTCTCGTTGATATTATGGCCCTTATCAAGGCATCACATAAATCGGGCCTTCTTCAAATGTACCAGGGGGACGTTTGAGAAACCCTATTGATTTTGCGCATTACATGGGTTCCCAAATAATCCCCACCCTTGATTCAAATTTGCAGATTTTGTTGCCTTTGGGAATCAATAGTTGAGATCTATCTTGTACTAATCATTTTAAAGCTTGTCTCAAAAAAAGTCGGAACCCTTTACCCAAAAATCGGGGCGAGTACAGTCCCCCTTTTAACAAATTCATCATGGGAGAAAATTTCTCCTCAAACGGAAAATTTTGGCCCCCGCGGTATTCCCCGCTTAATGGCAAGGGTGGCAACTATCCCCTTTTAAGCAGAGAAATTGGGGGCAGTGGGCTTACGATAAATCTTTGGAATATTTGCCCACCCATTTTTTTAAAAATACAAAAGTCAAAAACAACAAACTCTTTGGGGGCAATCCGAAGGTAAATTTTAAGTTAAATAATTACAATTGAGACATTCATCATCTGTTAAAAAAACACATACCCATTCCAAACCACCAAAAATCGTCTATTAGCGGACACCCCGTGCAATTTAATCAGAAAACCCCTGGGGGTTTTATCGCCAAAAACTGGGAGGCCTCCCACCACCAAGGAAAAAGGTTGCATAAGCTGGGGGCAGGGACTGCCCATTTGCAGTCCCCCCTCACTGGTTGTAGACCTCCCCCTCAAAGAAAGTATTCCTCATCAAAAAGGAAACAAAAACTGGCCAAAAGCGATTATGTCCCCCCAAATTGTTGCACCTAGACAGAGAATATTTTTCCCCTGCCTCCGCCCCCGGTTTTGGAAATAGATTTGGGACAAAAACCGACATCAATGCTGGCCAGAAAAGTATGCTGGCTAACATTGATGCCTTCCAAACGTCTAAGCATGTCCGTTGTGTCCTTCACAAATGACGGTAACGCTTCGACGAATGGAGCAAGTACAGAGTCTACGTAAATACCACAATTCTGGCATAGGGCCCCAATGCCCGAAACAATTGGGCGACCCCCGAGTGGAACCAACCCTTTGTGGATCTTTGGCAAGGTGTAGAAGGTTGCCACTCGGGGGTATCGGGGAAACAGGAAATTGTACTCATGTTGATCTATTAATGCATCATTTTTTGCTTGAATTAAGAGTACTTTCAATTCCTGTTGATACTGTACTGTGGGATCACTACGCAATTTCTCGTAACAGTTCTTATCTGAGAGTAGCGCAAGACACATTGATTTATACTGTTAGTTGTCCATGACAACAATGTTTCCACCCTTGTCCGATGGTTTAATACAGATTTCCTAATTTTTTTAGAGATTTGACAGGGCTGTATATTCCATGGTGGTAAAATTGTTCCATGCACTAACTTGGATTTGTTCCAGATCCCGCAGTACTAGATTCAAGAATAAGTCTACACAGGAAATGTCCCCCAAGGGGGCCATTTTAGTGTTTGGCAATTTTAACTGTGTAAACGGGCCCTTTCCCAAATTGTTCTGTGGCACTTCTGACAGTCCGAACAGGAGTCTAATGTCTGAGAGCATATCCATTGGAATGCCCAAATCCTGGCATTCACGTTTATTTTTTTTATGGCAAAAAACTTTTTCCAAAGCAATTTTCTTGCAAACAAATGTATCTCCTTTGTCCACGTAAATAAATTAAAGTTACTGGTTGGTACAAAGGACAGACCCCTTCTTAATATTGCCAATTCTTCAGATGCGAGATCCCTGCCAGAAAGATTAATAATCTGTGATTCAGTAGTTGTCTTAACCTGATTTATGTCCGGTATTGGGGAGTCTTGGAGCGCTCCCTCAGTTGGTAAGAGTAACCTGGGTCTAAAAAATGGGGACCTGTACCCCGACCTCTCTGAGAACCCCTCTTTGCCTTGTGGCCCCTAGCTCGCGTGAGGGCCTCGAGGCCCGTGAAGTCCTATCCTTATCAGAATCAGAAACCTCAGATTCCGTGGATGATAGTTCTGTTGGTATCTTTCTGACTAGATTTGGTGTTAAGGCACAAATAAGCCTTGTTCTCCCCGAAGTCAGTAAGATCCCATAGGAACTATCTATGTTTCCGGTCCTTGAGGTGATATTGGAACCGTTCTATAGTTAATTGTAAGTTCCTTTCTTTATTCACAAATTCAGGATCACTGGCAAATTTTTGTATCACTTCAATTTGCTCTGTAAGTTTGGTATTCAAGGTGGCCAGTGCTTCTTTTTCTTCTTCCAGAAGCACGGTCATCAAACGTAGAGAGCAAGTGGTGATTTCTTTTTCCCACTTGGTCTGAAAAGTTCCTGATTTGTTTTTATGTGAGGGAATCGGGGTAGTACGTAACCCCCGGGGAACTATATTATTTTTGAGGTATTGTTCAAGGCTTTCCACTTACCACCACGACGCAACCTGTTCTTTGTATGTCCTGGTGAGTTCTCGAAATGCAATCTGAAGTGTTGGAGGGGGTTGTTGTTGGGTAATTGTTTTCTCAGAGAAAACCTCTTTTGATTCCAGTGACTATTGCTCAACACTTGGTCCTTTTGAGAGGAACCTTGCCATGCCGTTATAGATATATGACAACTAATTAAATGTCCAATGCCAGACAAAATACACAATAAACCCCTGACTAAAGTACAAAATAATAGAATAAAGGTGATAGTCTCAAAAATTAACTTTTAATGATACTAATTAAAATGATGACCACAATCAATAAAAACTCTCCGTGAGTACAGAAAGACAAAGGTCTTATCAAAGTAATCTGGGACTTAAAGAAGTGCACAAAGGGAGACCCTGTAAGGCCCTATAAGTGCTAGTCCCTAGCCTATCCAAAATCAGGAATATCGCCTCAATAAGGGCGTTCCTGTCAGGAACCTAATCTGTAAAGTCCCTAGAAAAAACCCTATAGTCCCGTCCCTACATGTTTCGACCGGCCCCTCAAATATTAAACCGGTCTCGTCAGGGGACAAAAAATTAGGGAAAACAACGCTCAAGGTATGAGACACAGGGTACAAAGCCAAGAAAACACAAGCTATGCAATAGGCGATAAATCACATTTAAATGCTGACACAAAGTATGTCTTAGAAAAGACAATACAATAGATAACGATCTAGGGTAATATACAGATAATGGTATAGATTAGTACCCAAGATAAGATGGTAACATCCGCAGCACAAAAAATATTAAATAATAAACAATAGCAGATTGATGCTAAAATAGACCTAACTGTGTACCTTACCTCCCCTGAAGACAATCAATGGGTGGCATAGGGTACAAGATGGGAATGCAGGGCGGTTCTTTCTATATGAAACATAGACAAATCAAAGAGCCAAAATTACACCACTAGGAATCTCAAAAGAAAATCACACAATGTGTGGTTATACTTACCACCTGCTCAATTCCCGTAGCGCCTCTTGAGCCCGAGTGCGGGACTCACAGCATCCGCTGTAAACACAGAGAGACGCCCGGGACTCGTGGAGTCCGGTTTTTAAGCGCGCACATACGCGCCAACCTGACGTCATCAAAGCGAGTCCCGAGCTATGTGTGGAGCAGAACGGCGTCCTTGGTAACCGCGCATGCGCGGTGGATGAATCGCTGCGCCGCTATACAGGACGCCCCTTCTGTCTCAAGAAGCAGGAGAAACCTTACTCCTACGACTTAGCTTACAAAACGACATTCAAGTGGCAAGAATGGTAAGTGTTTTAACTTAATGTATTCCCTTAATTAAGAACAAGAGTGGGCAGGTCTGGAAAAAATTGTTACAACGATAAATCACCAGGTGTAGCAATAAGAGGTAGAAAATATGCCCTAAATATAGGAGCTAAAATCAAGAGTCTCATTCAACCCCAGGGGTGCCTTAGTTTTCAGGGTGAAAGTCCAGAAGCACTCTCTTTGAAGGAGGATTTTGTCCCTGTCTCCACATCTGTTTGTTTGTATAACGCAATCTATGCCCATCCATTTTACACAAGAGGGATCCCCACTATGCTTTAGATGGATGTGTCGCGACACTGATGTGTCACTTTTGTGTCGAACATCACCAAGATGTTCTCCAACTCTTCTTCGCAGTTCTCTCGTTGTTTTACCAACGTAGAGCATCCCGCAGACACAGATAATCAGGTATACCACATGCGTTGAGCGACAATTGATGAAGTGTTTTACTTGGAAACTCCCTAGTCTTTGGCGATGAACCCCCAGTGTTTTCTGATCATATTGCACTGTGGGTCCGCTATATAGACAATGTTTTGGTGGTTTGGAATGGGTCATGTACTGAATTTGAACAGATAATGAATAGTCTCAATTGTAATTCATTTAACTTAAAATTTACCTTCGAGATTGACCCACAGAGTTTGTCGTTTTTAGACATTCGTATTATTAAAAATCGGGTGGGCGAAATATCCACCATGATTTATCGTAAGCCCACTGCCACCAATTCTCTGCTTCAATGGGATAGTTGCCATCCCTTGCCACTTAAGCGGGGAATACCGCGGGGCCAATATCTCCGTTTGAGGAGAAATTGCTCTTCCACTGATGAATTTGTTAAAGAGGTGACTGTACTGCGCCAACGATTTTTGGATAAAGGATATCCCGACTTTGTATTGAGACAAGCTTATAGACATGCATTAGCACAAGATAAATCTCAACTGTTGATTCCAAAGGCAACAACATCTGACAAATTTGAATCAAGGATGCGCATTATTGGAACCTATGATAATGCAGCAACTCAAGTCAGGGATGTTCTCAAACGTCACTGGTACATCTTGAAGATGGACCCAGATTTATGTGATGCTATTGATAACGGTTAGTGTTGAGCGATTTTTATCGACAAAGTTGAAATCGGCAAGGTTTTTATGGTGATCGAAATTTCCAGATCATGCGATAATTAAGGTTAAAATCTGAGCAATATCTATTAAGATCGCGCCTTTTTCTGCGCTTCCTGTAATTGTGGCGGCCAGCAAATCAGATTACAGAATAGAGCAGGGTGAGATGTGTGTGCGACGTCATGACTGGGATGTGTATGGTTGCGATTGGCTGGAAAAATCACATGACCTCGTTTTACATAGAACAGCGTTTCCTGTTTCAGCCTCAGTGTCTCTCAGCGTCTCATAGGGATAGGACCTGCGCTCTGCCTGTGGCCAAACAGCTCAGCGAAATTAGTCTATTTCTGGGACAGAGAAACCTCTACTATTAGCTGTGATCCTTCCAATTTAGTTAGTTTAGAGATTGGAAGAGTTGATGTAGTTATCTAGAGAATTTTAAAGCAGCATCGACCGCTGTAAATTCACGGCGGGGGGAGGGGGGGGGCGGGCGGACACCGACAAGTTCTATCTATAAAGAACACTGGATGAAGTTCACCAAGACTTAGTGTAGACATTGTAGTGGAATATCTTTATATTAACAGTTTGGTATTGAAATATTTCCTGGATATTGGGGCAGCCTGAACTTATATTGGATACACATCATTTCTAGTAACTGCACGTCTCTTTGTTAGCTGCAAAACTCCACTTTTATTATCAGTATACATTTCAGATAGGTGTTCATTTTCAATTTTACCCATTACACCTGTGACTGTTGATATATCCACCTTGCAGTTAATTTACAATACAGCAATCTTGTAGTCAGCACAGGTTGTTTGTTGCCAAAAATACCGTGTATCGTACGAAAACATCAGTTACGTGTTTTTTGACTTTTGCGCACCCAGCATTGTTCATTGACGCAGCATCCACGTAAATCTTAAAACAGCAATTCCATATTCACCACAGGTGAATTGAAAGGTGCAAAAAATACCGTGTATCATACGAAAACATAATGGACACATATTGCAAAATGACTTGTTTTTGCAAGATCTTTAACATAGCTATCAATCCCTGTATTGAGACAACCAATTTAATCCAATGAAAAAAAGAGAAACAAAGACATGGTGGGATTCCCCATCCTATTTAAAAATGTGTTTTCTAGAATTAAACTACTAAAAACTTGCATGTACAAAATAGCTGGTAAAAAAATTTCCCCCTGAATTGTACAAGGGAGGTACAGGAAAACTTGACCAGCATGTAGGTTATTCAGAGGACATGGAGTATGGAGCACAGACAAAGAACAAAGTACAGAGACAATTTCCTCCAGCACGTTGAGTAAAATGAGAAAAAGAATGCCAAGCAAAAGTCACCTGGGTGTAACAGGAGCGTTAACCACCAGTATTTCCAAGTGAAGCTCAATTGGTCCACACTCATACGGAGGGGCAAGCGCTACCCAGGTCTTGACTGTGTACTGAGGAAGGCTGGAGTTCTCACACTTCCGCTTCCGCACTCTGCTTCAGCACGACAGTTTTTGTTGCTGCGTCATCAGGGCATTTTAACCTGCGTGTTAAAAGATGACGGACGCCAGCCTGGGCTCTCACCGCACCCACTGTAACTCCGGCCCTGGGTCATGCTGTGGCACAGGACAGTTCTAGTCAATGTCCAGTTCAACTAAAATGGTGGTTGAAAGACTCCTTTTTCCGGCACTTTGTAATCTGGGGGTCAGACAGGTTTAATGGTCATACTGTGGCCCAGGACAGGGACAGTATATGTCCAGTTCAACTAAAATGGTGGTTGAAAGACTCCTTTTTGCGGCACTTTTTAAATCTGGGGTCATGCAGGTTTGGGGCTCATGCTGCGTTCCAGGAAGGGATATTCAATGTCCAGTTCAAGTAACATGATGGTTCAAATCATACTGCCTTCTGGCACTTTTTAATTTGTGGGTGATGCAGGTTTAAGGGTCATGCTGTGGTACAAGAAAGGGATAGTGAATGGTCTTTGACTTTTTTCTGTGACTTTTATAACCTAAGTGTGTTGCCTAAGATGTTGCACGTATGCATTTGACTGTTGTGGATGTTAATTTCAGCTTCTCCAGCCTTGTTTGGGTGTAATAATGAAGGTGTTGTTGCTCTCCCATAGACTTTAATGGTAATCGCTCATAATCGATGCTCACTATCGAAAAACCTTATCGATAGCGGCCGACTATCGACTATCGCTCGATCTCGATAGCCAACGCAATCGCTCAACACTAATAACGGTCCATCAATATCATATCGACGAGGTCGTAATTTACAGGATTTGCTGGTGGACAGCCATTACAGACCACCTTCAAGGGAGTGCTGGCTTAGGAGACCAAATGGCTGCTTCAGCTGTGGTAACTGCACTTTTTGTACTTACATCAAAAAAAGTGTTACGTTCCAAGATTCTACTGGAACCAGGAGTTTCCAAGTAAAACACTTCATCAATTGTCGCTCAACGCATGTGGTATACCTGATTATCTGTGTCTGCGGGATGCTCTACGTTTGTAAAACAACGAGAGAACTGCGAAGAAGAGTTGGAGAACATCTTGGTGATGTTCGACACAAAAGTGACACATCAGTGTCGCGACACATCCATCTACAGCATAGGCGGGATCCCTCTAGTGTAAAATGGATGGGCATAGATTGCGTTATACAAACAAACAGGGAGACAGGGACAAAATCCTCCTTCAAAGAGTGCTTCTGGACTTTCACCCTGAAAACTAAGGCACCTCTGGGGTTTAATGAGACTCTTGATTTTAACTCCTATATTTAGGGCATATTTTCTACCTCTTATTGCTACACCTGGTGATTTATCGTTGTAACAATTTTTTCCAGACCTGCCTACTCTTGTTCTTAATTAAGGGAATACATTAAGTTAAAACACTTACCATTCTTGCCACTTGAATGTCGTTTTGTAAGCTAATTCGTAGGAGTAAGGTTTCTCCTGCTTCTTGAGACAGAACGGGCGTCCTGTATAGCGGCGCGGCGATTCATCCACCGCGCATGCACGGTTACCAAGGACGCCGTTCTGCTCCACACATAGCTCGGGACTCGCTTTGATGACGTCAGGTTGGCGCGTACGTGCGCGCTTAAAAACTGGAACCCACGAGTCCCGGGCGTCTCTCTCTGTGTTTACAGCGGATGCTGTGAGTCCCGCACTCGGGCTCAAGAGGCGCTACGGGAATTGAGCAGGTGGTAAGTATAACCACACATTGTGTGATTTTCTTTTGAGATTCCTAGTGGTGTAATTTTGGCTCTTTGATTTGTCTGTTTCATATAGAACGAACCGCCCTGCATTCCCATCTTGTACCCTATGCCACCCATTGATTGTCTTCAGGGAGGTAAGGTACACAGTTAGGTCTATTTTAGCAGCAATCTGCTATCGTTTATTTAATATTTTTTGTGCTGCGGATGTTACCATCTTATCTTGGGTACTAATCTATACCATTATCTGTATATTACCCTAGATCATTATCTATTGTATTGTCTTTTCTAAGACATACTTTGTGTCAGCACTTAAATGTGATTTATCGCCTATTGCATAGCTTGTGTTTTCTTGGCTTTGTACCCTGTGTCTCATACCTTGAGCGTTGTTTTCCCTAATTTTTTGTCCCCTGAGGAGACCGGTTTAATATTTGAGGGGCCGGTCGAAACATGTAGGGACGGGACTATAGGGTTTTTTCTAGGGACTTTACAGATTAGGTTCCTGACAGGAACGCCCTTATTGGGGCAATATTCCTAATTTTGGATAGGCTAGGGACTAGCACTGATAGGGCCTTACAGGGTCTCCCTTTGTGCACTTCTTTAAGTCCCAGATTACTTTGATAAGACCTTTGTCTTTCTGTACTCACGGAGAGTTTTTATTAATTGTGGTTATCATTTTAATTAGTATCATTAAAAGTTAATTTTTAAGACTATCCCCTTTCTTCTATTATTTTGTTTTTTTTTGTGTTCAAAGGAGAATAGAAACATGATGAAAACATTATTCACCTATCATACAAATCAGTGATCAGAACACACATGGAATATTTTGTACAGTTTTGGGCACCGATGTACAAGAAGCACATTGTAGAGCTTGAACAGGTTCAAAGGCTGGCAACAAAAATAATAAAAGGACTAGGTGGACTGCAATATCCAGAAAGATTAACAAAAATAAGGTTTATTTAGTTTAGAGAAAATATAACTTTGGGGTGACATAGGAAATATGTTTAAATGTATCAAAGGTCAATATAGAGATCTCTTCCAAGATCTATTTATACCCAGGACTGTATCTAGAAAAAGGGGGCATTCTCTATGTCTTGAAGAAAGAGTTTCTACATCAACATAGAAAGGGATTCTTTATTGTAAGAGCAGTGAGACTGTGGAACTCCCTGCCAGAGAAATTTGTATTTTGAGTTCACTAACAGAGTTCAAAAAGGGTCTGAATGCATTTCTAGAGTGCAATAATTTAACAAATTATAGGGACAAGGATTCTGAAGAAGGGTTATTGATCCAGAGATTTATTCTGATTGCCAGATTGGAGTCAGGAAAGATTTTTTTTCCACAAAAATGAGGACACTTGGCTTCTACCTTATGGGGGTTTATGTCTTCTTCTGGATCAATACTGTAACACAGTGGGCTGAACTGGATGAAAGTCTGTCTTTTTTTGGCTTTACAACCTATGCAACTGCTATGTAATTATCTTTATCAGTCTTATTGGAGAGCTGCATGCCACTTTTATGTAGGATTTTGATAAATTAGGCATATGTAGTATAATTTCCGATTCTTTTCTATCTAGGGTTGAATTACTTTATGGCTAACATAACGCTTGTGGTTCTCTACAAAAAGTCTGTAGCTCTTGCCCTGAGATCATAACTACTGACAAAGCAATTAATAAACTGTAAGAATTTTAAGAGGCTCAAAAGTTTTAGAAGTCCGAGCTTTACAATGAGGCCATATGAATCAGTGTATAATTAGCAGACATTTTACATAGGTGGGGGGGGGGAGTATAGTAATGTGTAGTATATGAACAGTAAGGAGTAAGAGCATGTGGAGTTAAAGGGGTTTTATCATTTCATTAAATGGTCTTCAGAATAAGGGGACAGTGAAAACAAGCAACTTTACAATTGGATGTCATTAGCAAAGCTGTCTTGTATTCACAGTATTCCTTATCTTGTGTTTTTGTTTACACTGATATCCAGTCCTGGCCGAATCCCTCCGGATCCCTCCTCCTTGCATTTCACTAGCTGAGAGCTCATTTACATTCTGTACAGCCCCCGGTCGAATTCACGGAGCTGTGTCTCTCACTCAGAGTAAGGGACTGTCACATTTTCACTTTATACAGGCAGAAGAAACAGAATTACACTGAAGGGCTTACACAATCAGGAAATAGCACAATTTGTGTCGATCCCTGCCTGACTCAGAGTTAGGGGCCGTATGCATTTTCTCTCTCCACACCCAGCAGAAACAGACTGCAACAGATTCTACAATGAGAAAAACATAAACAGTTTTGTCTGGTGCCTAACTCTCCTGCCTAGAAGCGAGATCTGTGCCATTCATAGAGCATCTCCAGCTGTGTGAGGAGAAGAGTTCAGTTGCTCAGTCTAGATTGAATGCAGCCATTGGTACGTATACATCACTTACAAAATAAGACTGAAGTGAGAGACACAGTGACAATTGTACTAAGAGAAGGGGAGGGGGGAGTATCGGGAGCCACCATGCACAGTGAAGGGGGGGATGATGTCACTCAGCTGGGAGGGGAAGAAACGCCCCTGCATTCCCAGAGTTGAGAAGCTGAGAGCAGTGTGAATCAGCCGAACTAAGGAAGCGATACATCCCCTTTAAGTGTATTATACATATTTCATGGTGGGTTAATTTTCTTTCCTCCATAAGTAATGTATTTTTCTTTGAGTTTCGGTATTTGAACACAGTTGCCATAGAGAAAACTTTTTAAGAACAGTTATACTGATATAACCAATCATTGCTAGCAAAAAGGGAATATGGTGAAAAAAACTTTTGCTGTAAATCAGCATCGCCTTAAAGTGCAGAAAAAAACAGTAGTAAAGAATTCAAGTCCATAGTAAAGTAATTTACAAAACCCAACCTCTGCTTTGAGTGATGGTGTATTAGTATGTGACCCATATTATTCCTAAATAACTTCACTGAAATGTAATGTCTAGAACTATGGTAGGCCTATGCAAGCATTGTGCCTTGTAAACTGACTCACTCCTGTGATTCCACACACCATAAATGTGATAATGGAAAAAGCTCTTTTTCTCACTGTCATTGTGCAGCTGTTTGGCATTTTTGTGAATTTACTTGATTTATGAATTCACATACTTTACTTGAGTTGATCATGTTTTATTCATCATCCTTCAGCGGCATAAAAATAAGGAATGGACCTTGAATTTCCACATAATCCTCCAGACAAACATCCACATTTTTTTTAAAAAAACCAAGGGGGGGAAGAAAAATTTTAAAAAAAACATTGAAAATGCAACATCTTGTACTGTGTTTTTCATATAGTATATAATGCTGAGTCAGTCCTAACAAAAAAGCGGGTTAGGGGCATCATTTTAAAATTTGCCCTTATATCTAGAAAAGAATCATGATCATTGAAACCATCCATGAGAATGTTACTAATGTGTCTTTTTCTTTATGAAAATCCTTTGGTAGATGCAGTAAGGCTAGTGGAATTTGTCAAATGAGATTGTGGTTGGAAAGTACAGTTATAAATTTTATTGCCAAAACAATCCGTTTGAAAAAGGGAAAAAAAGCAGCTGGTTTTCGTGACTGTGGGTTTTTTGGCAAAATTTTTCAATTTAAATCTATCCAGTAAAACACACTCTAAAACTTGGTAAGAATAAAATACAAAACACCTATAAGTGGTTAAGTCTGATTCTGAACCATATAGCAACAAACTTCCACTTTCCTTCTTCTCAGTATAATTTTATGTGAGTGAATAAAGTATTTCACTACAAAATTCGGAGCAAAAACCCTTTAAAAAAAACATTTTTGAAAAAAATTTCCATATCATGTTTAGAGCTAGGCGAATTTCTCAAAAATTTGGTTTTGGGTCATTTGCCCCAAATTTTCCCCACAAAAAAAATTCGGGCCAAAATTTTTTTGGGACGAATCCGTTAAAAAAAAAAGCTATTTCCAGGCCCGCACAGAGCCTGCAGGGTGCTGTTGAATTTTTTTGCCATGCTTAAAAAATGGGAGGGGGGCTTGGTTTGGTCTTTATACAATGGGTTTTGTTTTTTTTCATGACACGCACATGACTGCCGCCGCTCTTTGAATCGCTTCCCTATTTAAAAATTCCCCCGGGGGGCTCAAAAGGGGCAAAAATGCCAAAAAAAATGAAGCGGGAATGTTTTTCCCGATAAAGTCCCTGCAGGGAAAAAATGGAAAAAAAAAAGTGGGAGCTAAGGGGGCAACATTAGTGACAGAGTTTTTGGAGGTGACGGCCGGCAGCCCCAGCAGCATGAGGGCAGACAGTGGGACAATTTTAAAAATGGAAATGGGGGAAAAAAAAGTAATAGGGCCCCAGAAATGGACCAAATTTCACGGTGGGTTGACGCTTTAACAGCAGAGCATGAGGGTCAGAAAGTGGAAAATGCATTTGGAGGTGGAAAAAAAGGAGTAGGGACAGAGTGGGACAATGACGTGTGTAGGTTACGGGGGAGCAGCCACAGCGCAGCATGAGATCAGGGGGTGGCCCCAATCACATTCTGGGGGTGGCAAAAAACAGGGTAGGCCACAGAGTGGCCCCAATGACAGAGAGTGGAAAGGGGGGGGTGGCAGGGTGATGAGGTCAAAACAGGGCACAATGACATTGGAGGGGGCAAAAAAAAATGGGGGGTAGGGCCCCAGAGTGGCCAAAAATGACGAGAGTGGAGGGGACGGGGGGCAGCAGGGATGAGGTGACAGTGGCAAAAATGACTTTCCCGGGGGTGGCAAAAATGGAGTAGGCCCCAGAAATGGGCCCCCAATGACAGAGGTGGAGGTACGTCAGCAGCAGGGATGAGGTTGGACAGTGGCACAAATGACATTTTTTGGAGGTGGCAAAAACTGGAGTAGGGCCCCAGAGTGGCACCCCAAAGGGCAGAGGTGGGAAAGGGCAGTCGCAGCCCGCCTGAGGTCCCGACAGTGGCCAAAGACAGTCTTTGGGGGTCACGGGCCCGCAGGGCCCGAGCAGCAGCCTGAGGTCTTTAAAATGGCACAATGACGAGTGTGGAGGTGGGTGGCAATACCAGTCCTGGTAAGTGGTTGGTGGCAGAGGGAAGAAAAATGTAGCGATGTTTTGGATCAGGCGGGGGGGCGGCATCCGGGAAAAGTGGGTGAGGGAGGTATTTGAAAACAGAACCCCCCCCATTTCTCACAGTTTGGGGGGGCGCTTTGGGTGATTTGTTGACGCCCAAGGGATTGGTTTTGTGGAAATCCTGGGCCCATTCCCCCCGCCTGATTATCCTTTTACAAAGGGTAGGTTTCCCACTTCCCGGGACAAGGGGTTCCCCCCTTGGGGGTAACGATGGCCCTTTCCCCCGCAATGAACCCTCGCTTGATTTCCACATACTTTGGCCCGGGGAGGGGGCAGGGTTCTCCACTGCCCAAATCGGGGAAGTTGCGGCCACCCCTCAGTTTTTGGGTTCCCAGTTTGTCCAGCGGATCTTCTAAAATTTGGGGGGGCAGAGTGCGGGCCAAGTAGGCCAACCCCCTGTTGGTTCGGGTTTTTGCGCAAAGGGCCCGTGCTGCCGCTGGGACTGCCCTCCTCACTAGGTGGGTGAAAGGAAAACTGCCATCAGTGACTCCAAAAATTAGGTTGCTGCTGATGGAGCTGGTACTTTCTTTTCCCACCCCCACCTTCCCTCCTTTCAGCCGCGGGCAGTAGTTGGGGAGGCTGAGGAAACCCCCGGTCGACATGGTTTAAGGGGGACGATGCCCCAAAAGGGCGGCCCCAAATGAAAATGGAGGATTTTCCCCTTTTAGTATTTAAAATTTGTTTCCCCCCTCTCTTTTGCTGGGAAAGGGCTCCAATTTTGGACCCGGTAGCGAGGGGGTTTTCCCCAAAGGCTGGGGGAGGGCCAAAAAGTCATCCCCCCTGCCAGATGGGGACTATTCGGCTGTCACTAGCCAGGGGCCCAAAACAGCTTTCTGCAGGGCCCTCTGCCCCAAGTGACTCCCAGGGGGTCCCGCCTCCATCGCTACTGTTTTACTTTCCCCGGTGCTTGCGGGGGGCATCTGCCCCGTTTCCTCATCTTTCCCTCTACCTCCCCCAGCTGCTCCCCGGGTCCTCCTTCCTGTTCACCTGGGTAGAAAATCCACTCATTTCACCAGACAATGCTTCTGCTCCAATGCCCTTCCTCCCCCATTTCCGCCCCCACCGGACTCAGGTGGCCGCGGAGATGTAGTCGCCCACGTCTCCAGTCCCTGCCCAGACAGATTTTTCAGATCTGTTCCAGGACATGAAGCTGTGGAATGACGTTATTATCCCGTAGTCCTGGGACTGAAAATAAGTGGCCTCCCCGAATTTGGTCTCAACAAAACGGCAGGTGTTCACGCATGAGCTGCCACTGGCTGACATCAAAGTTACAAAGGGGAGTACTTCCTGTCCGCCTGGATCATCAAAAAATCGTTAATGGCCTTTCTCTGTTCATACGTCGGTCCAACATGTGCAGGCTGGAATTCCAAGGGTGGAAAAAATCGCTTTCAGGTGTGTTGGGGGAGGCCGTTCTGCCGCTTTCAACTCGAGGAGGGTGTTCTGGCTTTTGTTAGGAAAGGATGAAGTGCATGCACAGTTTCCTGGCCATTTTCAGAATCTTCTGAAAATCGGTGGGGACTTTGGAACCTTTTCAAAACCAGATTGAACACGTGAACCAAGGGGCGCGGGGACCACCTCCTCGGTCCCAGGGGGCGGACCCCATGTTACCCCATTGTCCTTTCCCTTTTTTTCCCCGATTTGAAATTGGCGCGGAGAAACCCCACCCCCATCGATTTCTTGCTGCATGACCGGAGCAGTTCCCCCCCTGGGGGGACTTCGTTGCCGAGGAAAACCCAGGTGTAAAAATTTGCAGGGAAAACCGCTGTCCCCTTACACATGGGGGTAAAAGGGACCCAGTATTTTTGTGGAGGTTTTGAGTTGGTGGTGGTAGTGGGGAGGAGGAGGGGGGACATTGGCGCAGGAGCAGCAGGTTTGACAAGTGGGGGGAAAAAAGTGGCGTTCCGCCCAAGTTGTTGGGGTGCCTGGGCGGGAAAAGCACATTCCCCCAGGGGGCCCGGGTTTAAAGGACAGGGTACTGGCCCTGCCCTTTGTTACGGGCCTCCGGGGACGTTCCCCCCTCCCTTGCCCTTGAAACCCAAACCCCGAAAAGGGCAAAGGATGGCCCACTTTTGTTTTTACTATTTATGAAGTGTTTTTTTCTCCCTTTTTTGGGAAAAGAAATTAGGCTTGGAATTTCCCATCTGGGGCTGGGGAAAAGGGCCATTAGTTTCTGAACGGTGCGGAGTCCCCCAAATTTGGAAAGGGGGGCCCTGCAGCACCAACAATTTGGGGACGGGCACGGTCAGTTCTGCACCTTAGGATGGTTGGACGTTTACTGTTGTCTTTTGCAATCGCCTCGCTAAAAACACTGCTGGGCCATGGGTAGCGAGGAGCAGGGGGCATCTGGATGGGAGATGATGTCAAAAAGGAAAAAGCTCCCTTCTTCAGAGGTGGTGGAGGGCCCCCGGGCTGGCTGAATGGGAATTTGGGTTTGCCACTAGGCGGTTGCTGCTGCTGGTTTCTGCGGGGCAGGATTTGGGCCAAACCCCCTCCTTTAGCCACGTTTCCCCCCAGGCCCAAACCCAAAGGACGTGCATGTGTTTTACGCAGGGTCGTGGGGGCCCGCGTTTGCTCCCGGCCAAAGCTTCACTTTCTGCCCACAAAATTCTAATATACCCAAAATTCGGCTCCTCCGCCAAATCTTAGGGAAAAGAACTGCAAAACCGGGGCCCAGTAGCTGTTTCTTTCCGCCCCTCCTCGCTGAAACCCCGTGCCCCTACTTTTTTTGGACCTGCGAAGCGGGTTTTTTACCCCTGGGGGGGCCGCTTTTGGTTTCCCAAAACCCCCACATCTTGCTATCCTTTTACTCACGGCCACACAAACCCCCTTGGTGGTTCGCTGCTGCTTGACGCCAAGGGTGACGCCCCCCCTTTTTCTGGCGATGATGAACCCTTCCCCACCGGTCCCAAAATTTCGGTCGGCTACTTCCCCAAACTATTTGTGTTTTATCGTCACTGCTGTCCTCATCAAAGGTCTTTGGGATGCAGAGGGTGACCCCCCCAAACATGAGCTCCCCTCCACTCCCCAAAAACTAAACTTTGCCGCCCATTTCCAAATAAACTGCTGGGCTGCCCCTCAAATTGTTCCCCCTCGCTTATTTGTGGCGCTGAGCTCAGGGCCAAAAAGTGATCTCTGGTGAGGGAACCGGATGGGACAGAGGCGGGTTG
>JAODAL010058936.1:0-21793 GCA_025379985.1 Phyllomedusa bahiana | reverse complement strand
TTTAAAGGGTCTGGAGCCTATTTTTTTCTGGGGGATAGTTTTTTATTTTTCCCCCAAAAAGTCTTTGTAACTAAAAGAAAAAAATACAGTGAAAATGATTTAATTGGTGTTAAATCTTCCGAAAATTCCTATAATCGATTATTCCAAGCAGACCGGAAGAGTGAGTAGAGATAACCACCCAGGAGACTCTGACCCTAACAACTAGTTTTTCTCAAAATCTGTCCCTAACACTGACCCAAACACCAGATCCCCTGTTTTATTCCTGAAGATATCCCTAACAATGTCCCTCAGCTATGCTGACCCTAACCACAACAGCACTAAACTACCAAAGAGAACTTTAAAATGAAACGCACTGAAAAACTGACACAGGACAGAACTAAAGCAAACAGAGAACTAAAGACAAAAAGATAGACTCCATCTAACTGGGGACAGAAATATATAAGATAGTAGAAACAGAATGCAAGCAGATTACAAGATACAGCTCTCAGCTAACCCCTATACACAAGGCGCCAGAACTCCCTAATTTGCATAACAGAGAAAGTCCCATAATGTCAATATACAATCAAAAAATCTGAAGTCATATCCCATATAATATTTTATTATATCAAAATGTAAAAACCACATACAAAACGAGGAGACCAATAACAAAATCGGAGACACAGTGGTAAAATTTGCTACCAAAAAATATCTACATGTTTAAAAGAATTTAAATGACATTGATGGGGTAACTGTGACTTATTCAAAAAGTAATTTTTTTAAGTATATGACAAATGTCTGACACATATAACCCACAAAGATTCATCAAGTAATTACATACACATAGGAACACGAGGTTAGAATTCACAAAAGTTCTTTAAGCAAATGTAAGATGAAACATCCCAAAGTAAAAGGCATGGATCAAGTTGTATCAAAAAGGCATAATAGCCATAATTAGCCCAAAAATACTACCCCAACATTTACCCATCTAATAGAGGGGGGATGCAACGCCACCAGTCACCACTCTTAACATGTTTTGCCAATAAGCTTCTTCAAAGCTCTCAGCTAACAGTATACTCTGCATAAGTTGCAAAACTCGGCTTATAGAGGGCTAGCAATCAATCATTTGCATTAAACAAGCTCACATGTGTGCATAGCAGACTGATGAAAGCCTCTAAAGAAGCATTTATGCTATCTACAATACATCAAAAAAAATTTGAGATTCTTAGTTCACATGTTTTGATCAAAAAATGTTTAAGCCACCCCGACTACCAACGGGATCTCAAGGCGGGTGGTCCAACTCTATTTTTACCTCTCATTTGAGTCCAATTCAGACTTCTCATTTGGGTCAAAAGACATCCATAATCCAGAGAGAAAAAAAGCACCAACCTTCTAAGCAGATTTAACAAGCTGTGGAGGTGGGCGGGGTGCAAGAAACCAAAATGGAGGCATCAATTCCTCCCTGTATAAATTAAAAGCAATATATGCCAAATGCAACGTATAGTTCTGCACAAAAAAACATTTTGAAAAACACATTGTGAACCGGGGTGCCACTGGCATGGCTGTGGCATGCATATATAAATTGCAGCACTCACGGTAGCAAATATTAAAGTGATGAAAAGTGAATTTATTCCCACATAATGGATACACAGTGTATCCATTATGTGGGAATAAATTCACTTTTCATCACTTTAATATTTGCTACCGTGAGTGCCGCAATTTTTTCTCGACTTATGTTTTAGTGGTCTCCTTGCCGGGAGTCCCATTTTTTTTGCTGGCACCCCGCTTTAATTGTATTACCCTTGGAAGTGCTGCTGATTTTCTGTGAAATATATATATATATATATATATATATATATATATATATATAATATATTTATATTAACACACAACCACACACACACACACACACCACACACAGATACAATACCAGTGGCCCCACACCATCAGCTAAAAGGGCTATCACAATGTTTTTTTATGTAGAACTATTACTTGCATTTGACAATATATGAGATATATATATATATATATATATATATATATATATAAAGACTGAATACACAGAAGAAGATACTTATAGGGTATGTTAGGTATATACAATCATAAGTGGTGGACCCATGTCAAGATTCTGCAGCAAAGCAGAGAACTGTTTAACATAGCTATATGAAAGAATGCAAGAAAAAGAATGCAAGCAAATCACAAGATACAGTTCTCAGCTAACAGTATACTCTGTGCCAGCTGCCAAGTGAAACTCCGCTTTTTAAAGTTCTTGCAATCAACCATTCCCACTAATTAAGCTCACCTGTGTATGGCCCGCTGCTGAGTCCCAAGAGTTATGAGACTGTAAGCAGGAAAACACAAAATGGCAGTAGGATTCCTGGCATTTCTAAAAACTTTGAAAATCAGGAAACTATGACAAGAAATGATATACAAAGTAATCAAGGGTCAGACAAGACTGAATGCATAGAAGATGATGATACTTATATGGAATGTTAGGTATAGGCACTAATAAGTGGTAGGCCTATGTCAACATTCTGCTTAATACATGTAAGACATTAGAAGCAGAATGCAAAGAGATCACAAGATACAACTCTCAGCTAACATTATACTCTGTGCCAGCTGCCAAGTGAAATCAATCATTCCTGCTAATTAAGCTCACATGTGTGCATGGCCAGAAGATTCCTAAGGCTATGTTCACACGGTGTATTTGCAGGCCGTAATTACGCCCGGCAATTACGCCGTGTGACCGGGGGCGGGGCGGGAGCGGGGGACTGAGCAGGGGGCCGGCCCATAGACTTCACCGGCCCATAGACTTGAATTGCCGGCGGCGCGTATACGCCGCTAGTAATCCACATGCGAAGCCGCCGGGCGGGGAGAGGAGACGTAATCCATAGTTCTCTATGAGAGCTGTGGATTACCGTAATGAATGGGCCGTTTTCAGCCCGTAATTTGCGCACTTTGGCGCGTAATTATGGACCGAAATACGGCCCAAACTTAGCCGTGTGAACATAGCTTAAGAGTCATGAGGTAGTAAGCAGAATACAAAATAGCAGAAGGATACCTGCCATCATAGCAACTGTGGAAAACATGTTAAGCATGGCAAGAACTGGCCTACACAGTAGTCAAAGGCTGGACAAGACTGAATACACAGAAGAAGATACTTATATGGTATGTTAGATATATACAGTCATAAGTGGTAGGCCCATGTCAAGATTCTGCAGCAAAGCAGATAGTTGTTTAACTTAACTATATATAAGACATTAGAAACTGAATGCAAGCAGATCGCAAGATACAGCTCTCAGCTATCAGTATACTCTGTGCCAGCTGCCACGTGAACTCAATCATTCCTGCTAATAAAGCGCATGTGCGCATGGCCAGCTGATGATCCCCGAGAGTCATGGCGTAGTAAGCAGAAGACAAAATAGCAGAAGGATACCTGCCATCATAGCAACTGTGGAAAACATGTTAAGCATGGCAAGAACTGGCCTACACAGTAGTCAAAGGCTGGACAAAGACTGAATACACAGAAGAAGATACTTATATGGTATGTTAGATATATACAGTCATAAGTGGTAGGCCCATGTCAAGATTCTGCAGCAAAGCAGATAATTGTTTAACTTAACTATATATAAGACATTAGAAACTGAATGCAAGCAGATCACAAGATACAGCTCTCAGCTATCAGTATACTCTGTGCCAGCTGCCACGTGAACTCAATCATTCCTGCTAATAAAGCGCATGTGCGCATGGCCAGCTGATGATCCCCGAGAGTCATGGCGTAGTAAGCAGAAGACAAAATAGCAGAAGGATACCTGCCATCATAGCAACTGTGGAAAACATGGGAAGCATGGCAAGAACTGGCCTACAGAGTGGTCAAAGGTTGGCCAAGACTGAATATACAGAAGTTGTTACTTATATGACATGTTAGGTCTATACAATCATAAGAGTCTGCAGTAAAGTCGATTATTGCTTAACTACAACTCTGATCAAAAAGTTACAAAAATATATATATTTTTGACTAAAAAATGAGAAATTTCTCAATTTTTTTCCCTTCCGTGTATTTGTCATACTGTAGCATCCACCATCTGGAAACAGCAGTTTGTTTCAGTCTGAACTTGTGAAACGGCAAGTGGCGTGATAATAGCGTCCCGGCACATCTCCGGCGTGTGGCGGTCTTCACGCCATCCGTGATCATCCTCTCTCTGCACTATTTTCGCCTTCGCCGGATAAGTCGACGTTCCGCCACATCTGTTAAGTAACGTTTTTGCTCTGTAATCCACTAAACCTGTTATCCTGGAAAAGTTGTGATCTATAATGTAAATGTTAATTGCTTTACTGGCAGCTGCATTCCCAAGGCAAACAGCCCGGCTATTTTTATCTCCATGTATTCCTAATGTGTCCCTGGAAAATCACGAAAACTGCTGGTCTTTTCTAAAATGTTGCAGATGGCATCACGTCTTCTAGATCAATTTTTTTTTTCTTTTTTTCCCCTCTCCTTTGCCTCAATAGCTTCCTAAGCAGCGTCAGAATACTCCAGAGCCCGACTGCACTGCTACCAGTAACCGCTAGCTAATTGGCTCACTTGTCATATGGTGGGAACGCTTCACAAAGGGATTCTGGGTAATAGGATGCAAATGAGATTTTTTTCAAAAAGAAATGTCACTCTTCCCTCTTCCCCCCCATCCCATGTATTTTTATGCATCCTCCCAAATGCTTCATACATGACAAGTAGCAGGGCAGCAGTAGTGCTATAAGAATGGGTTTGAAAAAAGTTGGGGTTGGCTTCTTGGAATGGGTAACGGTGGGAGAGACTGATACGTGACCTGGGATTTGTCCTAATTCTGGTCCGTCATGGGTGGTAAAGTTGTCTCCTGTTATCAATAGTAATGTCAAGTATTGTGACCACTAACTACTGTCGGCTCTAGCAGCGTGTAGCTCCCGGAAGCCCCGTGTGGTGTGCTGGCTTGGTGGGGTAAGTACTGTAAGGTGTGTGATAGGCTGTCTGCCTAAGGAACCTTCATTGCTGTCAATTGTAAATGGGGCGAGTTATTAGAGTTGAAAAATGGGTATCGGGCCAAGGATGGCGGGATTTAGGAAATTGTGCAGTTTGTAACCTGTTGGCGACTGCTGTGGTGAAAGTTTAATGATGGGAGACAAGACACCAATGTGAATAAGAGACGTGAAAACTGCAGAAACCGTACGGCACTGATGTGAGAGGTGAACATCTGCTACAAAGGTCCACGAGGGCGGAGGACACAGTACAGGGGAACTGTACTATGTATGGGGCTCCAGTGCAGACGCATTTCACTGCACCTCTGCTAACCCTACTGTGTATGGGGTCCCCCAGAGCAGATGGTATTCACTTTCACTGCACCTCTCTGCTAAACCCTAACTGTTTATGGGGGCTTCCAGATGCAAATGGATGTCACTGGCACCTCCTGCTAACCCTACTGGTAGGGGCTCCGGAGTCGACAGAAGTCACTGCACCTCTGCTAACCCTAACTGTGCTATGGGGTCCCAGAGCAGAACGGATGTCACTGCAATCACGCAACCTCTGCTAAACCCTACTGTGTATTGGGTCCCAAGCAGATTGGATGTCACTACACCCTCTGCTACCCCTAACTGTGTAAGGGCCCCAGAGCAAGATCGGATGTCACTGCAGCCTGCTGCTAAACCCTACTGTGTATGGGTCCCAGACAATGGATGTCCACTACACCTCGTGCTAACCTTACTGTGTATGGGGTCCCCCAGAGCCGACGAATTTCACTGCACCTCTGCAACCTTACTGTGTATGGGGCCCCCGGAGCAGCACTGAATGTCACTGCACCTCTGCTAACCCTACTGTGTATGGGTCCCAGAGCAGACGGATGTCACTGCCCCTCTGCTAACCCTACTGGTAGTAATGGTGCACCGGAGCAGACACATGTCACTGCAAACCTCTGCTAACCCTACTGTGTATGGTGCCCCCAGCCGAGCAACCACAATTTCGCTGCACTCTGCTACCCCTACTGTGTCCCCGGAGCAGACAAATGCACTGGCACCTCTGCTAAACCCTACTATCTTGTATGGGGCCCTCTGAGCAGATCGGATGCAACTGCACCTCTGCTAACCCTACTGTGTATAGGGCCCCGGAGCAGACGGATTTACTGCAACCTCTGCTAACCCCTACTGTGTAATGGGGCCCTGGAGCCCGACGGATTGTCACTGCACGTGCAACCTCTGCTACCCCTACTGTGTATTAGGCCCTGGTAGCAGACGGAAGTCACTGCACCTCTGCTAACCCTACAGTAATGGCCTCCGAGCAGATGGATGTCCACTACACTCTGCTACCCCTGAACTGTGTATGAGCCCCAGAGCAGACGGATGTCATTGCACCTCTGCTAACACCTACTGTGGTATGGTGCCCCAGAGCAGACAGATGTCACTGTCACCTCGTGCTACTCTACTGTGTGTATGGGGCCCCGAGCAGATGGATAGTCACTAAACACCTCTGCTAACCCCTACTGTGTAGGGGCCCCGAGAGCAGACCATTCCACCGCACCTCTGCTACACACCTACTGTAGAATGGGGTCCTCAGAGCAGACGGATGTCAACTGCACCCTCTGCTAACCAACTGTTGTATGGGGCCCCGGAGCAGAATGATTCACTTGCACCTCTGCTAACCCTACTGTGTATAGGCCCCGGAACAACAGATGTCACTGACACCTCTGCTAACCTACTTGTGTATGGGGGCCTGGAGAAAAAACATACTGATAGTCACTGCACCTCTGCTAACCCTAACTGTGTATGGGGTCCCAGAGCAGACGGATGTCACTGCACCTCTGCTAACCCTAGCTGTGTATGGGGTCTCATAGCAGACAGGATTGTCACTGCTCCTCTGCTAACCCTACTGAGTCTGGGTCCCAGAGCAGATGGATGTCACTGCACCACTGCTAACCCTACTGTGTAAGGGCCCCGGAGCAGACGGATGTCACTGCACCTCTCTAATCTACTGTGTATGAGGGGCCCCTGGAGCAGAGCGGAAGTCACTCAACCCTCAGCTAACCCTACTGTGTATGGGGTCCCAGAGTGCAGACGGATGTCACAGCACCTCTTGCTAAACCTATGTTAATGGTGCCATCCGGAGCAAACACAGTCATTGCACCTCTGCTAACCCTACTGTGTAAATGGGGGACCTAGAAGAGAACGTATGTCCACTGGCACCTAAGGCTAACCCTACTGTGTATGGGGCCCCAGAAGCAACGATGTCACCGCACCTCTAGCTAACCCTACTGTGTATGGGGCCCGGAGAAGACGGATTTCACTGCACCTATGCTAACCCCTACTGTGTATGGGCCCCGGAGCAGAGAGGATGACACTGCACCTCGCTAACCTACTTGATATGGGGCCCTGGAGCAACGAATCTCACCGCACCTCTGCGCTCTCCCTACTTGTGTAAGGGGCCGCCGAGCAGACGGATGTCATCAGCACTCCTGCTAACCCTACTGTGTATGGGGTCCCAGAGCAGACGTATGTCACTGCACCTATGCTAACCCACAGTGTATGTGGGCCCTAGAGCAGACGGAATTGATCGCTGCACCCTCAGCAAACCCCTACTGTTATGGGTCCCCCGGAGCAGACGGATGTCGCCCCATTTGCACCCTCTGCTACCCCTACTGTGTCCCGGAGCAGACGGATGTCACAGTCACCACTGCTAATCCTACCACTGTGTAATGGGGCCCCATAGCAGAGAGATTTCACTGCGCACCTCTGCTAACCCAGCTGAGTTATGGGGCCCCGGAGCAGACCGGATGTCACTGCTCCTCTGCTAACCCTACCTGTGTATAGGCCCGGAGCAGACGAAAGTCACTGCACTCTGCTAACCAACTGTGGTATGAGGCCCCGAGCTTGACCAGATGTTCTCTGCACCGTCTGCTGACCCTCCTGTTATGCGGCCCCTGGAGCAGACTGAGGTCCCACTGCTCCTCTGCACAACCGCTAACTGTGTATGGTGGCCCGGAGCAGACTAGGATGTCACTGCACCTCTGCTAACCTACAGTGTATGGGGCCCCTGGGCAGACGGATGTCACTGCACCCTGCTAACCCTACTGTGTATGGGGACCCCGGAGCAACAAAGTCCACTGCCACCTCTGCTAACCCTAGCTGGTTATGGGGCCATCCCCGTAGAAGACCGGATGTCACTGAGCAAACCTCTGCTACCCCAACTGTGTATGGGGCCCTGGAGCAGAACGGATTGTCATGCAACCCTCTGCTAACCCATCAGTGTATGGGACCCTGGAGCAGACTGATGTCACTGCACCTCTGCTAACCCTACTGTGTAAGGGCCCTCCCAGAGCAGACGGATGTCACTGCACCTCTGACTAACCCTACTGTTATGTGGGGCCACGGAGCAGACGGATGTCACCGCACCTCTGCTAACCCTACTGTGTATGAGGCCCTGGAGCAGACAGATGTCACTGCACCTCTGCTAACCCTACTGTGTATGGGACCATGGAGCAGACGGATGTCACCGCACCTCTCAAGACTTCCAAGTACTACCCTGGCCCATAATATCCCAAACCCAACTGAGCATGTGGGGCCCCTGGATGGTGGTCTTGGCCCTATGGCTTCTCCAGGAGCTGTGGGATACAGTCGGCTCCAGATACCTGTGACACCCTATCAGGACCTTATGGAGTCACTCCCTGCCTGTATAGCTGCTGTCTGGGCTGCACGCGACAGTTACTCTGGATATTAGCTGCTGGTCATAATAATATGACTTGACTGTGTAACTTCTCCATATTTATTGGGCAGAAGGACTCAGTCAAGTTTCCACTGCTCTTCAAACTGAGAAGTGTTGTGTATTGTGCCATTCAGTCCACTAAAAATGTACAGCAACGATGAAAAAAAATCAGATAATGAATGGTTTATCATTGTCGTTGATCTTGTAAAAACAAGAAGTCATGACGCCAGTGTGAATAGAGCCAAATGGACTTCTCTATGGCAACAAGACAAGAGACCGACAAGTGTCTCATTTACTGGGAAAATATGGAGAACGTGCAGAAGCCTACGCAAGCACGACCAGCATACAGGCAGGAACAATGTGCACTCATCTCTGAGAATAATTACTCCATCCGCTATAAATTTAAAAAAAATAAAAAAAAAATAAAAAATAAATAAAAAAATAAAAAACCATTAAGATTCTTTTGAAACACTCTTAATACCTTATGTACTAAAAAAATAACAAAAAATCATAAATCTCTGAAGGTGCAGAACAATACAAAATAATTTAAATACTGTTTTGAACAAAGGTTATAATAGTAAATTAGTGATAATCCAGAAGAAAGAAAATAGGGTCTGGTGCCTCCTATAAGATAGCTGTCCTGTCAATGGGCCTTATGTATAACGACTGTCTAGCAGTATGACCGTCTTTGGTGCCCATAGCAACCAATCAGCCCATAGGCACCAATAAGAGCTCAGTTTTCATTTCATTTAGTGCTATGAAAAAAAAAGCTGAGCTCTGATTGGTCGCTATGGGCACTGATTTGGTTGCTATATCTCTGATTATTAGCATGGGCTCTGATGGTTGCTATAGCTCTGATTGGTTTGAGATGGTCCTCTGATTGATTGCTATGAGCTCTGATTGTGTTGTCTACTGGCTCTGATTGGATTGCTAAGAGCTCTGAATTGGATGCTATGTGCCTTCTGGTTGTATGATCTCTGATTGTTTTCCAATGGGCTCTGATTGGTTGCTATGAGCCTCTGATTGTATGCTTATAGGCTCTGTTCTCTAATAGCTCTGTTTGTAAGCTATGAGCTCTGGTTGCTATGAGCTCCTGATTGTTTGCTATGGCTCATGATTGGTTGCTATGAGCGCTGATTGGTTTCTAAGGGCTCTGTTGTTCTGACTCAGATTGTGTATGGGCTCTGGTTCCGGTTACTATGGGCTCTGATTGGTTTTGCAATGGCTCTGATTGGTTAATATGGACTCTGATTGGTTGCTATGGACTCTGATTGGTTGTTATGAGCTCTGATTGCTTACTATGAGCTCTGATTGGTTGCTATGAGCTCTGATTGGATGCTATGGGCTTCTGAATTAGGTTTTGCAATGGGCTCTGAAAAATTGTTGCTAAGAGCTCTGATCGGTCGCTATGGGCTCAGATTGGTTGTTATGGGCTCTGGTCGCTATTGGCTACAAAGACCGTTTTTACTATTAGACAGTTTTAATACATCATGTCTGACCCTTTGGGCGCGTTCACACGGCACAGGACAAATACCGGCCGGTTTAAAATAGATATGAGATAGATATGGGATAGATAGATAGATAGATAGAATATATAGATATGAGAATAGGAGACTAGATTAATAGATAGATAGATAGTATATGATATAGAAGAGATGATAGAGTAGATAGATAGATAGATAGATAATAGAAAGATAGATAGATAATCATAGATGCATAGATATGAGACAGATAGATAGATAGATAGATAGATAGATATAGATGGATAGGATAAGATTAGATAGGATAGGATATGAATAGGGTAGATATGATAGATAGATAGATAATCATAGATGCATAGATAAGAGACAGATAGATAGGATAGAATAGATAGATAATAGGATAGATAGATAGATAGATAGGGATAGATAGATAATAGATAGATAGATAGAATAGATAGATATGATAGAATAGATAGATAGATAGATAACAGATAGATAGATAAGATAAAGATAGATCATGGGATAGATAGATAGATAGATATGGATAGATTGAGAGAGGAGAGAGATAGATAGATAGATTGATAGATAGATAGATAGATAGATAGATAGATAGATAGATTTGAGATAGATAGATAGATAGATAGATAGATATGAGAGAGAGATAGATAGATAGACAGACAGAGACAGACAGACAGACAGATAGATAGACAGACAGACAGACAGATAGATAGACAGACAGACAGATAGGAGATAGATAGATATGGGATAGAGAGATAGATAGGAGATAGATAGATAGATAGATAGATAGATAGATAGAGATAGATAGGAGATAGATAGATAGATAGATAGATATGAGATAGATCAGATGATAGATAGATAGTATATGATATGGAATAGATAGATAGTTTGATAGATAGATAGATAGATAGATAGATAAGATATGGGATAGATATGAGAGGAAAAGAGAGAGAGATAGATAGATAGATAGATAGATGAGATAGAATAGATTAGATAGATTAGATGATAGATAGATATGAGATAGATAGATATAAGATATGAGAGAAGATAGATAGATAGATAGATAATAGATATGATAGATAGATAGAATAGATTAGATAGATAGATAGACAGACAAACAGACAGACAGACAGACACACAGATAGATAGTAGAGAGATAGAATTGAGATAGATAGATAGATAGATAGATAGATAGATAGATAGATATGAGATAGATAGAAATATAGATAGATAGATAGATTAGATATATGAAGATTAGATAGATAGATATAGACAAGAGAGATAGATAGATAGATAGATATAGACAGAGAGATAGATACACACACATATATAGTTGGTCACTCATAGGATTGGTGCCTGAAGGAGAGGCAATAGAAACCTCACGGACTCCTGAAATGTGGTTGAGAGGTCCCTCGGGGTATGGCAAGACAAAGGGACAAAAACCAAGACGCCTGTGCAGTATGGTGGCATCAAGAAACAACTGCTGGGCTCCAGGTACCCCAATCTGAGACTGCATAGGATTTCTCCACCAGTATTCGGAGACATCTTATCTCCTGTTATAGGAGTTGGCGGCACATGTTTGATCTGACGCCACACATGGTCCGCGCTGTTCTGTGTTTGTTTGGCAAGAAAACTGAAGAATCATTACAAGAGCTCGAGTCATTGCGATTTCATGCACCTTCAAATAGAGGTTTTATTCCACTAAGCTATTTCAAGAAACCAGCAAATCTTCAAGGACCAATTTGTTTTCTCAGAAGCCACATTAGCCGGCCGGAGGGCATAGCACGGGTGGTCTTATCTGTGCCAGGCAGGCATCTTCTATCAGTGGGGGGGTAAAGGTTAGCAGACGTGGGCAGATAGTTTAGAGTATCTATATCCTCTTTGAAAACAGCTGGGTGCCCTCTATCCCGTCCTGTGTATACAGATCGTGCTATGTTCTCCTTGCATAGAAGAAAATATTTTATGGCAACTGAATTCTAAATGTGGTCAGTGCGGAGCAATTAACGCTCAGACAGTCAAACGAGTTATTTTAATTAGATATCTTGGAAGTGTGAATAACCCCCAGTGAGCGCCTTATCATGTGTCTTATCATCCATTTTTGATGTTTCAAAAGGAGAGAGAAGCTCAGCTATCCACTAATGTGGAGACCAGATCATCACTCCTGTGAGTCAGATACTTAAAGGGGTGCTCTCACAATGTGGTTTCACATACCCTACTTTTCACACCCAGCTTAAGGGATCTCACTTCCTGTTCATGCTGTGGGGGTTCAACAGTTACAGGCTCCCACTTCTTGTCCAGGCTGTAGGTGGTTCTAGAGCTTCCGCCTCCCACTTTAATTTCAGGATGTGGGTGGTTCTACAGCTTCAGGCTCTCACTTCCTGGTCAGGCTGTGGGCAGCTCTACAGCTTCCAGCTCCCACTTAATGTTCAGGGTGTGGGCAGTTCTATAGCTTCCGGCTCCCACTTCCTGTTCAGCTTTTATGGTTCTACCTTTCCGGGCTCCCCTTTCCCTGTTCAGGCTATGGGGTTTACAGCTTCCACCCCCACTTCCTGTTCGGGCTGTGGGCATTCTCCTTCCGGCCCCACCCCTGTTCTGGCTGTGAGCAGTTCTAAAGCCCCACTCCTTTTTCTGGCATGGGGGGTTTTTAACCCACCCATTTCCTTTTGGGCTTGGGATTTTAATTTGGCTCCCACCCCCCTTTCTCTTGGGTTTTTAATTCCAGCCCGACTGGCCCATAGTGTGCAGAGGAAGAGAGGCATACAGAAAGAGACTGTATGTATGTGCAGTAGCTGTAGGATATGCCCCAATAATCATCTCCATTGGTGGGTCACAATAATCATCTCCTCTGGTGGGCCCTAAGAATCCACTCCACTGGTGACTCCGAGAATCAACCCCTGACGGGGCCCGAGAAACAACTCCCGGGGGGCCCCAAAAATCAACCCCTGGGGGCCCCAAAACAAATCCCCTGCGGGGCCCCCCAAAACAAACCCCCTGGCAACCCCGAGCAACTCCCCCTGGGGGCCCCGAACAATTCCCTGGCGGGCCCCGAGCAGAGTCTCCACTGGCGGGCCCCGAGCAGAGTCTCCACTGGCGGGCCCCGAGCAGAGTCTCCACTGGCGGGCCCCGAGCAGAGTCTCCCCTGCGGGGCCCCGACAAGTCTCCACGCGGGCCCCCAGAAGTCTCCACGGGGGGGCCCCGAGCAAGGGCTCCACTGGGGGGCCCAAAAATCAACTCCACTGGGGGGGCCCCCCAAAAATCAAATTCGTTGGGGACCCTTTCCCCCCCTAGTCGGGGAAACAATTATAATACGTATATAGTGGTGCCATTTAATTTTGCAAGGGGCACCTACAAGTTCTAGTTACGTCCCTGATCCAAATGTATTTTAACTCTGCAAAAGCAACCATGCAAGATTATTATTGGGGGGCCCAGTGGTCCTGCAGAAACAGCCGTAAAGCGATTTTCCTTATCCCTGAACCAACATTTTAATGCAAATATGTTTGTGAAACTTTTGTGTAATTTGCTGTTTTATTAAAACTAAATGAACTTCTGCAAACTTTAGAAAAGGAAAAAAAAAACAATTTGCAGTTTCTGCATAATTCTAAATAATGGAGTTAAAAGTCCCAGATTGTGCGCGCCGCTTTTTTTTTTTTTTTATGCAAATGTAAAGATGACAAGCGCTCGCCAATTTGGCAAAACATTATAGGTCTTTCACTAAACAAGTAAAACACGGGCGTTTGATCTTTACGGGGGCCCAGCTGATTAATTAAAACCGGGGAATGGTTATTATTATTTGACTACACAGAAGCAAAACAACTGGTTGATGAAAGGCTAATTTATAAGTGAATAAACTACAGGATCATTATGGGAACATAGTATTAATTTTTTAAAAGAGAAAATGAATCAAAAGGATGAAAATATTCCAGGTTCGTGCGCAGGAATAAATGTTTTATGCTGCTGAATTGTAATTGTGAAATATGAGGCTTTATAGGCATAAGATATTACAAATTAAGCGCCGGGCCGGTCGAGTTTGCTGCTTGTTTAGAAGAGTTCAAGGGCTTTCAGCAGAGAACATTCACTCCAGCGAGCGAAAGATCATTAGAGATATTTGAAGAGTCCCCGCGCTAAGGAGCAAACAGCGGAATAATAATGGACCAGTTTACCTTGTATCAAAATCTTTACAGACACTTAATGCAATGACCAAACCCCAAGTGCTGTCCTTTACCTCTGCCCCTTCAATCCCATCCCAAGTCTCCATGAACGTGCCCTCTCCCCTCTGCAAACAATTTTTGTCCAACTCCTCAACTGTTCCTCCTCTCCCTAGGGTTACACTTCCAAAACCTCGCTCTCCACTCCTCTCTAAACAATTTCTCTCCAACTCCTTTACTGTTCCTTCTCTACTATACAAGTTTATATCCTTTCCTCCACCTTTCCTTCTTACCTGTGCTCTCCACTCTTCTACCCCCTCACCTTTCCCTTATTTATCTGGTCTGCCCCAATTTTTCCTCTTTTTTTACCTCCTTACCTGTCCCGTTCCTACCCTCCAAAAATTCTTACCCTACTCTTATCTGTCAACCCTCTCTCCTTCTGACCAGTCTTGTCCTTTTCCTTTGCACCCCTCTAACCCTACACCTCCCCTTGAACTATCCGGCTGCACCCGGTTTTCCTCTTCTTTACCGCCAAACCTTCCCTTTTTTTTTTTTTTTTTTTTTTTTATTTTTTTTTTTTATTTTTTTTTTTTTTTTTTTTTTTGTTTTTTTTTTTTTTCTACCCCCCCAAAAATTTTTACCCTACTCTCATTTGTCAACCCTCTCTCCTTCCGATTGGTCTTGTCCTTTTACCTTTGCTTTCCTCTACTCCACACCCCCTCTTACCTATTCGGTCTGCACTTATTTTTCTCCTTTAGCTCTTAACTTTTCCCGTTTTCCCACCCCCACAAAAATTCTTTTCCCACTTTTTCAACCTCTCCCTTTTGAAGTCTTTTTACCTTTTCACCTTTTTCTCCCCCTCTCCCACACCTCCCCTTTTACCTATTCCCACCTGCACCCATTTTTGTTCCCTTTTTCCCCTTACTGTCCCCGTCAAACCTCCCGAAAATTTTACCCTACCCCATCTGTCAAACCCCTCCCTCCTACCGTCTGTCCTTTTTCTTCACACCTTTGCTTTCCTCTACTCCACACCTCCCCCTTTCCACCATCGCACCTATTTTTCTTTACGTCCTTACCTGGCTCGTTCCTGCACTACAAACATTCTTATCCTTCTCTCATCTGTCAACCCTCTCTCCTACTGACTGGTCTTGTCCTTTTCCTTTGTTCGAAGGAAGAGTATGAATGAATAAAGAGAAAGAAGAAAGAAAATGAAAAAGAAAAGGAAGTGATAAGAAGAATAGTGTAGAATGAGAAGAAAATATAAATGAAGGTGAATTTGAAAGTAAAGAAGAATTAAGAAGGAAAGAAAAGGAGGAATAAGTAAGAAGTGAAAAAGAAAGAAGCAGCAGCAAGAAGAAAGTGGAAAAAAGACAAATTAAAAAGGAAAGAAGAAGCAGAAAGAAGGAAGATTATGGATGAATAAAGAAGAGAGGACGAAAAAGAAGATGTAAGAAGAAGAATAGTGAAGAAAGAGAAGAAAATATAACTGAAGGTGAATTTTAAAGTAAGGAAGAATTAAAAAGGAAATAAAAGGAGGAATAAGTAAGAAAAGTGAAAAACAAAGAAGCTAGAAGAAGGAGCACCCACAAACCGGAAACAAGACAAATTAGAAAGGAAAGATGGAAGAGTATGAATCAAAGAAAAAGAAGAGAGAAAATGAAGAAGAAAAGGAAGCGATAAGAAGAATAGTGAAGAAAGAGGAAAATATAAATGAAGGTGAATTTGAAAGTAAAGGAGAATTAAAAAGGAAAGAAAAGGAGGAAAAAGTAAGAAAAGTGAAAAAGAAGCAACAGCAAGAAGGAGGAAGAAGAAAGTGGAAAAAAGACAAATTAAAAAAAGAAAGAAGAGAAGGGGGAAGAAGGAGGAAGAGTATGGATAAATAAAGAGAAGATGAAAAATGAAAAAGAAGAGGAAGAGGTAAGAAGAATGGTGAATAAAGAGAGATAAGAAAATATAAATTAATGAAGATGAAAGAAGAAGAGTTTAAAAGGAAAGAAAAGGAGGAAGAAGGCAGAAAAGGAGGATAGAAAGAAGAGTATGGATGAATAAAGAAAAATGGTAAAAAATATAAAAGGTCAGAAGACTGGTGACGAAAGAGAAGAAAATATTAATGAATGAAGTTAAAGTAAAGAAGAAGAATTTAATAGGAAAGAAAAGGAGGATCAAATAAGAAAATGAAAAAGTAAGAAGCAGGAAGGAGGAAGAAAGTAGAAAAGACAAATTAAAAAGGGAAGAAAGGAAGAAAAATAAGTAAAGAGAATGAAGAAAAAGGAAGAACAGGGAGATGAAAGAAAGTAAAAGAAGCCATCAGCTGAACAGTATCATTACACAGGACAGGAGCTTGCCAGCTTCCACTGCTTTGATATATGGAGCTTTCTACGCCCCAGCCTGACACTACCAGTAGCACCTGCGGTGACAAACCAAAACAAGCCATTACAGAGAGGAAAAACAAGAAGTGTCTCTGGTCCCCGATGCCCTGATGTATGTGATGTGTGAGCGGATCTGCCCACCTCCAGCCGCCCATTCCACACACTGACAACACATTGAAATGTCAATTGGATGTTCAAGTGAACTGTGCCGGTTTACTCATGTAAAGTAACAGCGTCGTACCGGCAAAGCTTCCGCTCCGAGCGGCTGAGATGTGAACAGCGGCGAATCGCATTAAACCCGAAAGAGAGCTCGATTAGAGATTTGATGTATGTGGAAATCAAAGCCAGTGATACATGGATAAAGGCTGACACAATTCCCATTTCCATAGCACTGGTTCCCACACGGAGACTCATTACACCACGGCTCGACTACATCAGGGACATTAAACCGGGAAGTGGTTATTGATAGACCTCATTGTTCTAAGTTCATACATGAAATCATTTCAGCCCTAATGACCGTCATACCCTTTTTAACCTTGATGGCTCTAAATTAGAAGCCAGAATTAATGACTCTAATGTCTCTCGGCTTTACTTGAAGAGCTGCAAAAATAAGCCAAAATAGCGAATGTTACTGAACTGAGACCTTATATTAACTCCTTATGGGGGAGCAATTGTAACACGATGTCTGGAAACGGAGAAGGTCATTTGCTACAATATCCAACAAAGAAAATGTAATTTTGTGGAGGAACTCCAATAGAGAGAATGGATCCCCTTCTTCCCACCAATGGTTCCCCTTTAAAGCTGAATTATTTTTTTTTAAATACACCTCCGCACTGGAGGAGGAAGAGCTATCTACATGTATTAATATGTATCACCACCCCAGCTTATGTGCCAAGCGATGCCACCAGGACTCCTCAAGAACCTTATAGCCCAAGAGGAGTCACCCACTTCCTATAGACTCAGTTATCAAGCTACTTATATATTTTTGCCACATTTGATGAAACCTACTGCAAAAACCATATTCACTTGGCGGTCTGAACCACTTCTGCATTTAATTAGGTCAATGGGTTTTTGACTCCCATGATGCATTGCTAAAAGTGCTCTGAATTGGTCATTGCACCATATAACATTCGTGGGAAAAATATCTCAAACTTGGAGTTCCATGTCTTCATCTTTCTTTTTTTTTTTTTGTTCTGGGTTAAGGGAATAGCTATATAATCTATGGGGTACATTGGACTTTGTATAGAATAGCCCTAAATGGAAATTTCCATCATAGGATGGCAATAGTATAGTAAATTGCACATGATAGACATGGGCCCTGGTGCTTCAAATGATGCCTCCAAATCTGTGTCTGGCTCTGGTATCCAAATAAAAAAGCTGTTTGCAAGGAGAATGTGATGGAAACCAGAGATGCCGATTGGCTAAAAGCAGTTGAAAGTAGCTCACAAAACTCCTCCCAAATGTCACATTTAATAAGCTTCAGATAGCTTGCTCTTCAGATTCTGTTCCTGGTCAAATTCAACCTGAATAACAGCAGTTGGACTTAGGATGGCCTAAACCAAATGTTGGTATTATTTACGGAAATATTGTACTTAAGTTCCCAAAGCTGGATCTGGGTTAGAGGAAAAATGTAGCATGGGGTGTAGGGAAAAAGTTAAGCTGGGTTTAGGGTTGACATTTTTATCTGAGTTAGGGTTAACGTTACAGTTGACGTTTAATTTAAGATTAGAGTTAAGATTGGTGTTATAGTTGGAGTTAAGATTAGAGTAAAACCTAAGGATAGGGTTGGAGTTGGATTTAAGATTAGTGTTAGAATTGGAGTTAAGATTAGACCGAGACCTAGGGATAGGGTTGGAACTGGAGTTATGATTAGGATTAGGGTTGGAGAAACAGTTGAAGTTGAGATTAGGGTTAGAGTAACAGGAGGGGGGGGGGGTTAAGATTAGGGTTGGAAAAACAGTTGGAGTTAAGATTACGATTAGACCTAGGGTTTAGAGTTAAAAGTGGGGGGATTGGAGGGGGCGGTTGGAGTTATGATTAGGATTAGGGTTGGAGAAACAGTTAGACGTAGGGTTAGATTTACAGTAGGGGTTGGCGTTTAGAGTAGGGTTGGAGAAACAGACCTAGGGTTAGCACTACAGTGGGGGTTGAATTTAAGAGTTACGTTAGGGTTGTTGCAAATGGAGTTGGATTTACAGTTGGAGTTGTTTAATATTGGGGTTAGATTTGTAGTTGGAGTTCAGATTAGAGTTAGTCCTAGGGTTAGGGTTGGTGTTGGATTTAAGAGTAGGGTTGGGGTTATGGTTAGTTTAAACAGTAAGGTTACAGATTATGGTTAAGTATTGAAATAAGGTTAGGATAACCCTGGCCCCATGCAATTTGGGGCATTTGACTTCTGCAAGTGTTTTTCACTAAACATCAAAAATATTTCCCCAATAGACTTTTGTTAGTATTTGAGTTGGTCACCAAATTGTAAGTGGCACTGTTTCTAGCTAACTATAAACTTTTCATATAGGCACTTTCTGTATTTTTTATATTTAATATTTTGCCCGAAACCCAACCCCCCTTGTTTGTTATCAACTGGGAATATTGTCTGCCTCTATTTTTTGTCACAACATAAGAGGCCTCTCTACAGTGGGGCCGCTCTTTTCTGGGCGACTATCCCGCCCTTTAGGCAGATTGTTATAGGGTCATCTTTTTTGCCTTTTTGTTTCCCTGTTAATTTTGTATCTATTTTGTGGGAGTTTGGATTCTTTAGGAATGAATAGTAAGTCATCTTACTCATTGGAAATACTTCTCCCAGGTTATGTGAGTTTATACACTGATCTATTCTCTCCTTGTGTTCTAACCACATTTGGTACTATCAGTGATTTGCAGATCACTTATTTTCTGTGGCATATGGTTTATTTCTAAAGTATATATTGTCAATATATATATTTTATATTATATATATTATATATATATTATATATTATATAATATATAATATAAAAATATATATATATATATAATATATATATATATATATATATATATATATATATTATTATTATATATATTATTATTAAAAGTTTTAGTAATTTTTGGGGAGTGGACTTTATAATTTATTTGGGTTTGGGACTTCCCAAATCCTGAGTAGTTTGAAATGTTCAGCCAAACTACTGTCAAACTGGACCATATAAATACCCTGTTTTTCCAAAAATAAGCCCTCCCCCAAAAATAAGCCCTAGCTTGATTTCTTAGGGATTTTTGGAGTAGGCTTTAAACATAAGCCCTACTCCAAAAATAAGCCCTAGTTAGCGCCTCCAGCGCTAGGTTATGTCACTAACATCATGGAGACATAACCTAACGCTGGAGGCACTGACTAATGTAGCTCCCGAATCGTCCTGATGCTTCCTCCCACCATGACAGGGTAAAATCTGTTCACCTGCTCCTGTGTCCTGCCTCCTGGGTCGTGCCTCCTGGCCGCTACTGTGCCATGGTGTGGGCTTGGCTGCTTCAGGGTCCTACCTCCTGCCTCCCGAGTTCCTCCTCTTGCACCCTACCTCCTGGCTGGCCCTGCTCGCTCCCACAGAAGCAGCCACGTGTGACGTCACAACCACCTTTCCCGAGTCCCGCTCCAGACTCCCGCCTCCTGCCCCCTCCCGGCCGCATAGAGAAGAAGAGTGCCACTGCCACACAAAGTGTTTTGTGAGTGCCAGTAACTGTTACCACAAGAGACACCAACACAGCACCAGCAAATGTGAATGTAGCCTTCCCCCAAAAATAAGCCCTAGACCTTTTTTTGGAAATGAAAATAATATAAGACCCTGTCTTATTTTTGGAAAAACACAGTGCTTCCATTTTTTGGAGCTACATCAAGGGAGCTGCCAGGACCCACTGGTTTAACCTACTGTATTAAGGTCCTTTGAGGAAATGTGGTTCTCATTCATGTAGGGTTGAAAACATTGGAAAACCATAATAATTGATACAGGGGAGTAGCTATAGAGGGTGCAGAGGTAGCAGTCGCTACCGGGCCCAAGAACTTGAGGGGGCCGAAAGAACCCTCAGTCACATAGGACTACACCAGTATTATCAGTGGCACGTGGTAGGTGGGCCTCTTTTATGGATTTTGCAATGGGGTCCCAGAGCTTTAAAGGGGTTTTGCCAAGAAGTGAAGTTCCTTACCTCTTATCTGTTCAGGAGAGAAGATAAACAAATGAATGGCTGCAGGGGGAAGAGGGAGGGGGTTGAGTAGAGCCAGGAAGCAGGGAGCGTCTCTAACGTTTACTCAAATAATAACATTACAACCAGTGGATTCTCTATACAGCAGACAGTCTCATACACTGCACTTTTCTCCCCAGCCCCTTGCAAGCTTTAGCCCCTTCATGTTCCCTGTCATCAGATAAGAAGTGCAAACACGCAACTGCGGCCAGATCAGCTCATGTCAGTGTCCTGGTCGTGTCTAATGTAAACTTTCAGGAAACTAAGGGCATCTGATTAAGGCTGTAGCTCTCAGTGGCTTCACTTTTTGTAATCACATATATTTAGAAAAGTGACTAAATACCCATTTTGGAAGATCCCACGTCAACATTACATCGTGGCAAAACCCCTTTAAGTTACGCCACGGGTAATATTTGGCAATACCAACACTTAAGGCCACATGTATGAAACTGTTAGGGTCTAAAACTCGCTCTTTTGCCCATATTAACCTATGGGTGAAAAAGTGAGTTTTAGACCTAAACAGGTTCATACATGTGGCCCCTAGTGTGAGCTGAAAAATGACCCAAAAAATTACGGATGCTTCCATCTTTTTATGGACAGTCTTGGAATCTACAGTTGCCCCCTGATTTCATGTCATAGACATTGTATAGCTGTCTTCCTCCCAACTGACTTTCTACCCCCCCCCCCCCCCGACCACCACTTGTTTCCTCTTCTATTGTTGCATGCTCCTACATTGCTGATCTCGCCCTACGATTGATGTGGTAATATCCTGGCTCCATCTTTCCAATAAAAAGAAAAAGTAAAGAAATACTTTCCTGCTTATTTCCCCATACATCATGGAGATTTACTGTACACGTCTAACACTTATCCCCAAGAAGTTATT
>JAODAL010058935.1:0-21793 GCA_025379985.1 Phyllomedusa bahiana | reverse complement strand
TGCACATGTCATTGAGGGTGTTCCTTTCTTCCTCACATAGTTCTCTGCCCCATGTCCCGCCATGTGCTCGCAGCCATTTTAGAAAAAAAAAAGATTAGTTCCTGCAAAGTACCATAAACTTCGCCTTCTTGTAGAATCAAATTTTTCCTGAAATTCTAAACAAATTCCACTTTGTTAGAATCGATTCGCCCATCTCTAATGCAGATGAAAGTCAAACCAAATGTAATCAAATTAGTTTAAATTAGGGAAGGTGGAAAAAGGGAAAGTTTTATTTTAAACAGTTTGGCAGATAGCTTGTATGGTGCCAACACCATCTGCCATCCTGGCCTGTCATGGCCTCAAAGGAAATAACTAGCAGCCAGCTTTTGGGGAGTAATATTTGGGAAAAATTGTTTTAAATAAATGGACATTTATTTACCTAGAAAGGACTCTTAGGCCCCGTTCACACGGCTTATTTGCCGACGGATTGGCGCCGTATTCCGCGCCGGATTTGCGCTTCAATACGGCGCCAATCCGTCGGAGTCATTACGGAAAATCCACTGCTCTCATAGAGAACAGTGGAATCCGTCGCTCCTCCCCGCTCGGCAAACCCGCCGCGTGGGGAGAAAGTGACATGCACATTATTACGGCGCGGACGAGCCGTAAACAAGCATTTGTCTATGGGGCCGAGAGCGGCGCCCCCCGCCGCGCCTCCGGCCCCCCCCCTTCCCGCCCCGTATTCACGGCGGATTTGTGAGCTCAATACGGCGCACAAATCCGCCGTGAATAAGCCGTGTGAACACGGCCTTACTTATATGTTAAATGTACTTTAATTTGCAGTACCTGTGTAAGAATATTTGTCAAATACTTAATTGTGTTTACATTAATCTAAGATTGCTTTCACATGGTGCATTTTTTGACGCATTTTTTTGTGCAGGAAGGCACAGCAAATAATGCTGTACATTGCTGCCCAAAAAACGCGTCAAAAACGCACTGTGTGAAAGCACCTTAAAGCTTTCTTTTACTTGGAATTCTAATTGTATCGTTAGCAATAATAGGGGAATTTCCATTTATCAATAGCTCTGGAACAATGGCTTTCAGTTGCTAGTGTTTATAGTGTGGAATGATTGACAATGTACAGAACTGTTATGAAGTAATGTAATTATTATTTTATTATTGTTTGATTTTTATCAGTGTTTATTTTTTTCTCATTTAATATGGGTATGCCTTAAATCATGTACAGTCAAGTGGGGCATTTAGGTGCCTATAATTAATTTCACAGCTGCTTTGCATTATCTTTGTTTTGTTCTCAGAGAATTCTTTGGCAGCTTTTAGGATGGCTTCATGCTGTCTCTGGCTGAGGATCATTATGACTAGTGAAGGTATGACTGTTTAAGGGAATAATCTATACTTCAGCTAGCTATTATTACATAGTGCAATCAGATCCAAGGAAGTCTGTGAACACATAGGATCATAAACTATACTACTAGTGCTCTCAATTGCTAATGGAAAATTAATTGTAGACCATTACATGTTTTTAAACCATAAAAATATAAAAATTGTTCATTATCTAAAAGCATCATTCTCAAAACATAAAAGTTTCCTCATTTAAACTCACTCAGTGTACCATAGGAGCATTAAAGTATTTCTCATTTTCAAATTATTGTTTAAATCCCCATATGAAATAAAAACAAAGTGTTAACCTATAGGTAGTTAAAATTTAGAAACATAACATAACTCAGTTTATAAAAATTTATTTTTTGTAAATGTAATGACACTAGTTGGCACAGGATGATAGACTAAACTTTGGAACACACAAAAGCCAACCTAGCAGTCGTTTGCAAAAATTATACAACGCATGTACCAAAGATAAAACAATGAGATTCGCATACATACAAAATGCAGGACACCAGGCAGAAAATGTCAGGGAGAGAGGAAAGGGTAACAGCATAAAAGCTTCAATCTGAAAGAAAGTCTATGATAAGATAACTGACCATACCTAACTTTCCCTGAATTTTTCCCAAAACCTCACTCTACTGCTGTCTCTGAAACCACTCTTCCTCACACTATTCTGTCCCTGAAATATCCTAAATAAATGCCCCTAAGCTGCAACCAGTTACATAGTAGTTACATAGTTACATAGGGCGACATGTATGAACGGGATTTGCGCCTGTTTTCTGGCGTATACTTCACCTCACCGGCCCGAATCCCCTGTCGGACCCAGGGATGCGATGTTAGGCGCAGCCTTCGCCACTTTCGGCTGCGCCTCACATGAAGGGGCGTGTAATGGGCGCGGTGTGGGCTTTCTGGGGCGGGACGCGGCTCATTCGTATACTCCAAGGCATGTACGATCGCGGGTTGGCAAAGTGCAGCGCATTGCAGCGCTCGCCAGCTCCGACAGGCAGACCTAGTTGATTCTGGTCTAAATGAGCCGGAGGAGGTGAATTGAAGCGAGAATGTAACATGAGAAGAAACATATAGAAGATCCCAAAAGAAATCTCGGCTCTCAGCGCCGTGCGGCATGGAGTATGATTCCCAAAAAAAACGCTTTTATTATGTGTAAAACATTATCAGAAACAGAGCTCAAACCTTCCAAAAAAAAAACCATTAAAAAAAAATCACTTTCCAAAAATCTAGAACGGCACAACATCAGGAATTAGGATCTTGGAAATTCACGGGAAATACAGTAATTCAAATTCTGTAAGCGCTTCTCATTGTTCGGCATAAACCAGCCAATCAGAATAGAAGCGACAGTGACCCACTAAAACCTATGGAGAAGTATTGACCAATCAAATTCAAAGGTGGGACAGTTCAAAATACAATAAAAATACAGAAAAGAGCTGATTAGTTGAGCTAGCAGGGGCTTGGCAATCCTGGCCAATCAGAATAGGAGCAACAGGGACCCATTATAACCTATGGAGAAATATTGACCAATCAAATTCAAAGGCGGGAAAGTTCAAAATACAGTAAAAATGCAGAAAAGAGCTGATTGGTTGAACTAGCGGGGGCTTGGCTATCTCGGCCAATCAGTGCGCGGGCTACTTTTTCCCATTGTCGTCTATGGCCAGATTGGGGCAATGAAATCTCGGCTCTCAGCGCCATGCAGCATGGAGTATGATAAAAAAAATAGTTTTTATTAAGTGTAAATCCATTATCTGAAAAAGAGCTGAAACCTTCTATAAACATAAATCAATCAAATCCCTAACAACGCGTTTGTCGCCGAGACCGGCGCTACATCAGGAATTGCGATATAGAGAATTTCCAGGAAATACAGTAATTCAAATTCTGTAAGCACTTCTCATTGGTCGGCAGAAAACAACCAATCAGAATAGGAGCGACAGTAAACCATTATAAGCTATGGAGAAGTATGGACCAATCAAATTCAAAGGCGGGACAATTCAAAATAAAGTAAAAAGGTAGAAAAGAGCTGATTGGTTGAGACCAGGCGGCAGATATGAATCCACCAATCATATGTAGTAAGTCTATTTTGAGTGGAGAAAGAAGGGCACGATAGAAGGGCGCCCTAAAAGTTATTACTGTCTATGGGAAATATTCTAGTGCTGTGATTGGTTGGGGGGGAGAGGGGCTCGTCCATCTTAGCCAAACAGCGGGTGAGCTATCTTCTCATAGAGTTCTATGGGGAAAAGAAATGCAGAGCGAGCTCTGTTTGTGATTGGCTAAGTTAAAAGAGGCACGGTTATTTGGACCAATGGGAGAGCGAGCGACGCTCTTATGGGTTTTCTAATGCAATTTGTAATAAAACTGTACAATCAAATGATAATACTCCCGAAGTTGTACCGATCTGTATATAAAATGAACAACAATATGGGGTAACGAAAAAAAAAAATATTAATTCAATTAATTCATTTTCATTTCTTTAATTTTGTTAGCCAATGATCAATAGTAAGCCAATTGTCCTCATTTTAGGGAAAACATTCCTTCCTGACTCCAATCTGGCAATCAGAATGAATCCCTGGATCAACGACCCTTCTCCAGAATCCTAGTAACTATAACTTGTTATATCATTACGCTCCAAAAATGCATCTATTAAACTCTGTTATTGAATTCACCATGACAATTTCCTCTGGCAGAGAGTTCCACAGTCTCACTGCTCTAACAGTAAAGAATCCCTTTCTATGTTTATGTAGGAACTTTCTTTCCTCGAGACATAGAGGATGCCCCCTTGTTCTGGATACAGTCCTGGGTATAAATAGATCTTGGGAGAGATCTCTATATTGACCTTTAACATATTTAAACATATTTATTATGTCCCCCTGAAGCCGTCTTTTCTCTAAACTAAATAACCCTAATCTTGTTAGTCCTTCTGGGTGTTGAAGTTCCCCAGTCCTTTTATTATTTTGTTGCCCGCCTTTGTACCTGTTCAAGCTCTACAATGTCTTTCCTGTTCACTGGTACCCAAAACTGTTCACAATATTCCATGTGTGGTCTAACCAGTGACTTGTATAAAGGGAGAATAATGTTCTCATCATGTGCATCTATGCCCCTTTTAATACACCCCATAATCCTTTTTGCCTTGACAGCTGCTGCCTGACACTGGCTGCTACAGATAAGTTTACTGTCCACCAGGATTCCCACGTCCTTCTCCATGTCACTTTTACCCAGCATTTTTCCATTTAACATGTAATCGTGGAGTGGATTTTTCCTCCCCATGTGTATAACCTTGCATTTATGTGTTAAACCTCATCTGCCATTTCTCCGCCCAGGCCTCCGACTTATCCAGATCCCTTTGTAATAACACATTATCCTCTATTGTGTTAATTACTTTACAGAGCTTAGTATCATCTGCAAAGATCGATATTCTACTGTGCAATCTATGTGTAAGATCATTCATGAAAATATTAAAGAGGATAGGGCCCAATACTGACCCCTGTGGTACCCCACTAGTAACAGGGATCCAGTATGAGTATGTACCATTAATTACCACCCTTTTTTTTCTATCACTGAGCCAGTTGCTTACCCACTTGCACACATTTTCCCCCAGTCCAAGCATTCTCATTTTTCTTACCAACCTTTTATGTGGCACTGTATCAAATGCTCTAGAAAAATCCAAATATATGACATACAATGCCTTACCCTAATTCAGTCTAGAACTAACTTCCTCATAGAAGCTGATGAGATTAGTCTGACAGGACCGATCCTTCATAAACCCATACTGGAATGGCGTTGTACATTTATTTTCAGTGAGATAGTCCAGGCTTGCATCTCTTAGAAAACCTTAAAACATTTTACCCACATCAAAGGTTAAACTTACCGGCCTATAGTTTCCAGGATCACTTTTTGACCCCTTTTTGAATATTGGCACCACATTTGCTATGCGTCAACCCTTTGAGACATACTCCATTATTATACAGTCCATAAATATTAAGAATAGGGGCCTATCTATGACATTATTTAACTCCCTTAGGACACAGGGGTGTATACCATCAGGGCCTGGTGATTTGTCTATTTTAAGCTTATTAAGACGGAGCTGCACTTCTTCCTGGGGTAGACAAGACACAATTAAGTTTGAGTTTACCTCATCCCTTTGCTCATTAACAGGAAGCTCATCCTCCTTGGTAAATACAGTGGAGAAAATATTGTTTAATAGGTTTGCTTTTTTTCATCGCCCTCCACGATATCTCCCTCAGTACATTTCAAAGGACTAACATTTTAATCTTTTTACTATTTATATAGTTAAAAAATATTTTGGGTTACTTTTACTTTCTATTGCAATGTCTTTCTGTCTCCAGTTTTACTGCCTTTATCATTATTTTACATATTTTATTTTTTTCCTTATAGCTTTTTAGTGCCTCTTCACTGCCCTCCTGTTTTATTAGCTCAAACACTTTCTTTTTCTTATTTATTGCCTCTTTTACATCTCTGTTGATCCACATTGGGTTCTTAGTGTTTCTAATTATTTGATTAACATAAGGCATATACCTCTCACAGTATGCGCCTAAGATATTTTTTTAAATTTCCCATTTATTATTTGTTCTACTATTTTTGAACACCGTGTCCCAGTCAATACGGTTTAGGGCCTCCCTAAGCAGAATAAAATTAGCTTTCCTAATATTCAGTGTTTTTGTGGCTCCTCGACAAAAAACTCTATTGAAGGATAAATAAAAACTTATTAAATTATGGTCACTATTTCCTAGGTGCCTCCCAACCTGAACCTTTGTTACTCTGTCAGGTCTATTAGTGAATATTAAGTCTAGAAGGGCCTTTCCTCTAGTCGGTTCCTGCACCATTTGGGAAAGGTAATTATCTTTAGTTATTGACAAAAACCTGTTTCCTTTATCAGAGCTACAGGTTTCAGTTTCCCAATTTATGTCTGGGTAGTTAATGTCACCCATAATAACAACCTCATTCTGATTAGCGCCTCATCTATTTGCCTGAGGAGTATATCTTCCATAGGTTCTGTTATATTTGGGGGCCTATAGCAGACTCTCATTAGAATTATAGTATTGTTATTACCCCGTGTATATTTACCCATAATTATTCCACATAGTTAGAGAGGTTTTGGTCATGCTCACCTAGTAAAGGAAGTTTGTGGGTGCTCTGTGGAAAACGGTTGGCTAAACCCTGTGTAGCAAATAAACAGAAATTTCCATGGCACTCCAATGTGATGCTAATTAGGCAATTTTGTTAATAGAATTGTATTGCAGTTGACGTTTTGGCTACTGTAGCCTTTTTCGAGTGACATCACAGGGATGTATACATGTGAGAGTCAATTGAGATGTGAGACAGTAAGGTGGACCATCATTTTTTGGTATCTGTGACAAACAAAGTATAAGAAGTATGTAATAGGAACACTGTGTCCAGAATAGGAGATGGCCGGTGCTAATAGGTGGTAGAAGACTAATCTAGGATGGTGGTAAGTAACCACAGAGGAATCTGTGGACGTGAGGGGTTGAGAAAAGAGGCGTCTGTGTGATGCCAGCTGCGCTCCGGAGAGTAATAGGAGTTTGCTGGCAGTCGAGTTGGGTGTATCAATAGGGATGTTGAAGATCCCATGATCATAGTGGGGATGTCAGTGGAAAGAAAGTTTAGAAGCCAGGAAGCGAAGTGGTTGAGGAAGACGATGACATGGGCCTATTGACCGGTAGTTGACTGCCACCTGGAGATTGGAGAGGAAGTAGATGCGGATGGAGTGCACCTCAAAGGAGGGGAGTGTGAGTGAAGGTAGAGGTGAAATGGGGACAAAGGAACAGTTATATGACAGGAGAAGGCAGAGGGTGGCTGGGTAAGAGGGTGTCAGCCAGGTTTCCATCAGACCTAGGAAGGATAAGTTGACAAAGAGGTCATGAATTTAGCAGCGTTTCTTGCACACAAAAATGTTTTAAGTTAAGGGATTAAAGGAGTTTGTAGTAGCAGATCGGTTAGTAAAGGGATAGGAAATGTGGTGAGGAGGCCCAGGGTTGGGAGATATGTACCCGGCCACTAGGAGTACCAGAGAGAAGGTTAGCAAGTGGGAGTAGGATAGACAGTAATTTGGTTGGGTCTGTTTAGTGTGGATGGCATTGATAGTTGGGAAGAGGTTGGTGACGGCAGACAGATGTGAGAGTAGAATACATGGAGAAATGATGAGCTCATTGCCCAGCAGAGGGCTATGGGGATAAGCAGTAAGTTGCAGAAAGATAAGGGTAGATACTATAGAGGCCAAGAAAAGCATGATGGCTGAGTGTGGTAGGTTGTAAGCTGTTATTTGAAAATAAAAGTATTAGTTGCTGTTGCCTTCTTGTGCAATTCTTATTCAATCCTGGTTTAATTTTGGTTTTAATTCATCCTCATACTTAGAAAGCTGGCCATACTTTAAAAGTGGCCGAAGCTGACCTGGATGACAGGTGACCAGTACAGGGAAATTTATGCTGAATTAAAACTTAATCAGGTTAGCAGGTGAGAATGAAATAGGGGTGGAGTAAGGTCAGTTAATTAACAAAGTGGAGAGAGTAAAGAAAACAAGATTACAAGACATACTACAGTGTTGACTCAATACACACAGCAAAGAATGGAGGTAAGGAAGGTGGCACTGTGATAGCATTTCATAAACATACAGTACCAAAAGTTTAAACATCAAAGCACAGACAGAGCAATGCGAATGATTTATACCTTTAAGGTATCTCCTTTGGCATATTCATGTATGTTTTAATTGAACATTTTCAGTTACTGAAATCTTGGAGATCAATTTAATAACCACCCAGGTTCATATATATTTAACCCCTTACCGACATTTGACGTACACATACGTAAAGGTCGAGTAGGGGTTCCCGCAAATTGACGTATGGGTATATCATGGCGATCTTGCGAGCTCACAAGCGGAGCTCGCAAGATTGCGGCATGGAACCAGCGGTATATTACTGCTGGCATCCTGTCGCATCCTCCATGCCTGGAGTGAGCTCTGGCCGCGGGTGATCAACCCTTCGATGTCGCGACCTATCATGGTCACAACATCGAAGCTGCAGGCAGCAGGAGTTACATAGTTACATAGTTTGTCAGGCTGAAAAAAGGCATACGTCCATCCAGTTCAGCCCATTTGTTAAAGTGTTGCTAAAGTGTTAAAGTGTTGATCCAGAGGAAGGAAAAAATCCCCATGAGGTAGAAGCCAATTGTCCGCATGTTAGGGAAAAAATTCCTTCCTGACTCTAATCTAACAATCAGAATAAATCCCTTGATCAACGACCCCCCTCCAGAATCCTAGTCATTATAACTTGTTATATTACATCTAAATGTATCCAGACCCTTCTTCAGAATCCTAGTCACTATAACTTGTTATGTTATCGCGCTCCAGAAATGCATCCAAGCCTTTCTTGAACTCTGTTATTGAATTCACCATGACAATTTCCTCCAGCAGAGAGTTCCACAGTCTCACCGCTCTAACAGTAAAGAATCCCTTTCTATGTTTATGTAGAAACTTTCTTTCCTCAAGACGTAGTGGATGCCCCCTTGTTCTAGATACAGTCCTGGGTATAAATTAATCTTTAGCGAGATCTCTATATTGGCCCTTAATATAGTTAAACATATTTATTATGTCCCCCCCCGAAGCCATCTTTTCTCTAAACTAAATAACCCTAACCTAGCTTATCCTACTCGATATTGCTGTCCCCCCATTAATTTTTGTATATTTGTTGCCCGAATTTGTACCTGTTCAAGCTCTTCAATGTCTTTCCTGTGCACTGGTGCCCAAAACTGTACACAATATTCCATGTGTGGTCTAACCAGTGACTTGTATATTGGGAGAATAATGTTTCCATCATGTGCAACTATGCCCCTTTTAATGCACCCCATGATCCTATTAGTCTTGGCTGCTGCTGCCTGACACTGGCTGCTACAGTTAAGTCTACTGTCCACCAGGATTCCCAAGTCCTTCTCCATGTCACTTTTACCCAGTGTTTTTCCATTTAACATGTAATCATGTAATGGATTTTTCCTCCCCATGTGCATAGCCTTGCATTTATCAGTGTTAAACCTCATCTGCCCCTTCTCTGCCCAGGCCTCCAACCTATCCAGGTCCCTTTGTAATAACACGTTATCCTCTATTGTGTGGATTCCTTTACAGAGTTTAGTATCATCTGCAAAGATCGATATTCTACTGTACAATCCCTGTGTAATATCATTTATGAAAATATTAAAGAGGACAATGACCAATACTGAGCCCTGTGGTACCCCACTAGTAACAGGGATCCAGTCAGAGTATGCACCCTTAATCACCACCCTTTGTTTTCTATCACTGAGCCAGTTGCTTACCCACTTGCACACATTTTCCCCCAGTCCAAGCATTCTCATTTTACTTACCAACCTTTTATGTGGAACAGTATCAAAGGCTTTAGAAAAATCCAAATATATGACATCCAGTGCCTCACCCAGATCCAGTCTGGAACTAACTTCGTCATAGAAGCTGATGAGATTAGTCTGACAGGACCGATACTTCATAAACCCATGCTGGAACTGCGTTATACAATTATTTTCAGTGAGATACTCTAGGATAGCATCTCTTAGAAAACACTCAAACATTTTACCCACAACAGAGGTTAAGTTTACCGGCCTATAGTTTCCAGGATCACTTTTTGACCCCTTTTTGAATATTGGCACCACATTTGCTATGCGCCAATCCTTTGGGACATACCCCTTTATTATGCGTGAGCTCCTGCTTCCTGCGATCGTAGCAGCGAGCGGCGCAAACGCGCTCACTGATCCACTCACCCGACAGCCCGAACGCTGAATGACAGCATCTGGATTGTCTGTTGACATCACCATGCCCACAATGCATTGTGGGCATGGTGATTGATGGTCACCATGGCAACCAACACATAGCAGTAATGCTGTGTGCAGGTCTCCTCTTGTATGAGCGATTTGAATATCGCTCATACAATTTCCCTCTGGGGAAAGTGAAAAAAGTGTGAAACAGTAAAAAAAAAAGTGTAAAAATGTATAACACAAACACGAAAAATAAAATAAAAACAAATACACTGCCCTTTTCCCCTTTACAAATGCCAATTGCCCCAAAAAAGATGAAATGTAAATGAAGTACCCATATTTGGTATTGCCGCGTGTGTAACAACCCACCCTATAAATATGCCATGTTATTTAACCCATATGGTGAACGCTGTAAAAAAATAAAACAAAAAGTCACAGAATTGCGATTTTTGTTCATCCCGTAGCACATGACATGGAATAAAAAGTTATAAAAAGGTCATATAAACACAAAAGTGCCAATTAAAACATCAGTTCATCCAGCAAAAAAAAAAGTCCTTACACAGCTCTGTATACGAAAAAATAAAAAAGTTACGGCTACTAGGGGATAGCGATGCATAAATAATGTTTTACACAAAAAAAACACAAAAAAAAAGTACTTCCACATAAAAAAACTATCTAAATTGGATATAGCCATAATTGTCGCAACCCAGGAAGTAAAACTAACTTGTCACGGATACTGCATGGTGAGCGCTGTTAATAAATAAAAGACACTACTAGGATTTCAGCATTTTCTTCACCGTGCCTTCCAAAAAACGGATTTAAAAGCGATCAAAAAGCCTTGTCCCCCCAAAAATGATGGCAATAAAAACGTCAACTCATCCCGCAAAAACAAGCTTCTATACAGCTCCATACACCGAAAAATAAAAAAAGTTATTGCTCTCAGACTGCGGCGATGCAAAAACGTATTTTCCCTTTTGAATACCAGTGTTTTTATTGTGTAAAAGCAGTAAAACATTAAAATATATACAAATTGGGTATCGCTGAAGTCGTATTGACCTGCTGAGTAAAGCTAGGATGTTATTTATACCACACAGTGACCGCTGTAAAAAATTTAAATAAAAAGCACTACCAGGATTTCTGCATTTTGTTCAAAATGCCTCACAAAACCAAAAGCTCTGTATAAAGAAAAATAAAAAAGTTAGGGCTGTCAGACTATGACAACATAAAACTGCAATTTTTTATTAACACATTTCTATTGTGTAAAAGTAATAAAACATAAAAAACGATATAAAACTTATATCAATGCAATTTTACCGACACCCATAGAAAAGTTATCCCGTCATTTATCCTGTACAGTGAACACTGTAAAAATGAAGACCAAAAAACAATGGCGGAACTGTGTTTTTTCCCCCAATTTTCATGGCCCAATGCTAAAAAAACTATGGAACACCCGTGCACCCAAAATGCACAATACACCCCTAATGAGATCCATGAGGGGTGTTGAATCTAAAATGAGGCAACTTCTGGAAGGTTTTACCTGTTCTGGTACTGTGGGAGCTTTGCAAATGCGACATGGTCCCACCAAAATCTGCATTCCAAAAGCCAAATAGCGCTCCCTCCCTTGTACACCCTGCCATGAGCCCAAACAGCAGTTTACAGCCGTATGTAGGGTATTGCCGAACTTGGAAGAAATTGCGTAACACAATTTTGGATGCCTTTTTTCCAGGATTCCATGTTGAAATTAAACATTTTCAGCTAAAATTGCAGATTGTTGGAAAAAATATTTTTTTTATTATTTTCAGAGCCTAACGCTAAAAAAATTTGTGAAACACCTGTGGGGTCGATATACTCACTGCACCCCTGGATATATTCCTTAAGGGGTGTAGTTTCCGATATGGGGTCTTTTTAGGGGTTTTTATTAAGTTTTCGTACCTTAGGGTGTCTGCAAACCTGAAATAGCACCTAAATAAAAATGTAATGAAAATGAGACCCCAGAGTCCGGTAGGTGCTACTCCTATTCTGGGGCTTGTGGTTGAGCCAAATAGCGCACTAGGGCCACATATGGGATATCTCTGAAAACGTCAGAATCTGGGGAATTGATGATGAATTGCATTTACCTGGTCACATCTACCGTGTTCCAGTGAATAATGAATAAAAATTGAAAATCTGCAAAAAAAATAACATTTTGAAATTTCACCTCCACTTTGCTTTCATTTCTGTAAAATATCTAAAGGGGTAACAAACTTCCTAAATGCTTTTTTAGATACCTTAAGGGTTCTAGTTTCTTAGATAGAGTCATTTATGAGGGTATCTAGCATACAGACCCCTCAAAGCCATGTCAGAACTGGACTGGTCCCTTGAAAAAATCTATTTTGCTAATTTTCTTGAAAATGTGAAAAATGACTACAAAATGTCTAAGCCCCCTAGTGTGGTATAAAAAAAAAAAAAAAAAAAATGATGCCAACCTACAGTAGACATATGGTAGATGCTAGTTATAAACTATTTTGAGTGGAATAACTATCTGCCTTACACGCAGAAATTTTCGAACTTTGACAATTGCTAATTTTTGCAAATTTTCATGATATTTTGATATTTTTCATAAACTTTGGACCAAAATTTCTTGCTAACTTAAAGCACAAATGTGTCACAAGAAAAGAATCTCTGAATCATTTGGATATGTAAAAGTATCAAAAAGTTATTCTCACATAAAGTGACTTTAAAACTGGGACTCTGTCAGGAAGGCCAAAACTGGCTCTGGCGGTAAGGGATTAAAGAATATCATATCAACACTTATTAACAATGAATAGCAACACAACTAAAAGACTAGTCACTAGTGTTGAGCTAACCGTTTGAGAAAAGGTTTCGAGTCGAACTTTACGTATTTTTTTAATTCGAGAAGAACCGAGCTTTTTACGGTAGTTTGAGTAAAGTTTGCGTTTTTACTTTCACTTCGCTTCTTCCTGTACTTTTGGTGCCATCCAATCACTGCAGACAATAGAGAAGTGTCCAAAAACATCACCAGTGAGGGTGTAGGGATTTCATTGGCTGCTGAAATCACATGACCCTGTTCTATGTATTAAACTGTATTTCTTGTTGAACGCCATTTCGACTTTTCTCTGTACGGAACACACTGCTCTCTGTGTCTGCATGCTTGAATGCATGCAGGCACCCCATTTCACAGCAGTTTTAGACAGGAAAGTTGCTAGTTAGTTTAGTTAGGGGGTGGAGGACAGTAAGCTTAGGGAATTATACACAGGAAAATTTAGGAAGTTTTAGGTTGCTGCCTGTATCTTTAACATCTTCAGTCTGAGTGCCCAAAAGTACATGTCTGCTGTTTTGGAGATACAGCCAGTGGAGAAGACATGGTTAGCACCGTTGCAAATCACAGGGATTCTACAACAGTTGTGATTTGCTGTTTTGCTGCCAGGATTCTTTCAAAGACCCCGTTCAACAGATACTGTATTCCACTGAAAAAATTATATTTCTAATCCTATTTTCAATATATAGGGATTCTACAACAGTTGAGATTTGCAGTGGAGTGAACTAGAGGTGGTAAGCGAGCAAGGAGGGGAATAGGGCGTGGATTTAGAGGTACAAGACAAGGCACTCCTTCCAGTGCTCATGGATGACACACAAGCGAGCACATCCTCAGTCGCAGGACCATCAGGCCTGTCATCGCTTGGTAGGTTCCTTGTGCGTCTCATTAGTGAAGATCAGCGCCAATCTGTTCTTCTGTGGTTAACACACCCTTCATTCAGCAGTTTTACCTCCTCTTCCTCTCAGTCAAGGGCACAAATGTCATCATCATTATCAGTCCAACATGAAGGCCAAATATCACCCAATATACAGACCGCTCCAGATAATCCTTGTTTTTGAACAGTCTGTGATAAACACATGAGGTTGGGGTCAGAAGGCATTTCAAAAGATCAAGAGGCCAAAGAGGATGATTTTGTCTGCTTTGACACCCAACCGCTGATGCCCTCAAAGTAGGAGAAGGAAGCTGGTCCGTTGGCAGAAATATCGAGTGCTCAGCGGTGCCTCGAAGTGCCTATGGCTTCTAGCCTGCAGCTTGGGGATGTAGACTGTCAGGAAGAAGAAGTCACCTGTGATGATAATGATGACATTGAGGATCCAACATGGTCTTTTGACCAGAAGTTGGCGACCGCATCATCCGTGGAGGAGGATGATTGGATAGTGTCAGTTCGGGTCCGATCTGAGAAAGAGAGAGGGCGGTCGCACAAGTCCGCTGATATTAATCCACCAGCCGTGGTCAGTGATGGCAGCAGGAACACCGCTACTTGGTTTTCACCGTCGAAAAGGTCAGGGACCTGTGAAGCCTGGGCCTTTTTTGTTCAAGCCTCAGATTCGCCAAGTGTCATATGCCGGATTTGCCGTCAACGCGTCAGTAGAGGAAAGAATCTAAAATGTTTAAGCTCCACGAGCATGAACAGGCACATGCATGTAAAGCATGATTTGCTGTGGAAGAGTCACTTGGAGCTGGACATTGACTATATCTGTCCTGGACCGCAGTATGACCATTAAACCTGTCTGACCCACAGATTAAAAAGTGCTGGGAAAAGGGTCTTTGAACCCAAAACCATTTTTGTTCCACTGGACATAGACTATCCTGTCCTGGGCCACAGCATGAGCCCCAAACCTGCATGCCCTCCAGATTAAAAGTGCCGGAAAAAAGGGTCTTTAAACCCAAACCATTTTAGTTTCACTGGACTTAGACTATCCTGTCCTGGGCCACAGCATGAGCCCCAAACCTGATGACCCCAGATTAAAAAGTGCTGGAAAAAGGAATCTTTCAACACCATTTTAGTTTCACGGGGACATAGACTATACTGTCTGGGTTACAGCATGAGCCCCATACTGTATGACCCCCAGATTAAAAAAGTGCGGAAAAAGGATTCTTTCAACCACCATTTTAGTTTCATGGACATAGACTATCCTGTCTGGGCCACAGCATGACCCCCAAAACCTGCATGACCCCAGATTAAAAAGAAACCGGAAAAAGGAGTCTTTCAACCACATTTTAGTTTCAATGAACTTAGATATCCTGTCCTGGGCCAGCATGAGCCCCAACTGCATGACCCCTTTAGATTTAAAAAAGTGCTGGAATAAAGGAATTTTCAACCACCATTTTAGTTTCACTGGACATAGGACTATACCTGTCTGGGCCACAGCATGAGACCCAAACCTGCAGGGCCCCACAGATTAAAAAGTGCCAGAAAAGGAGCCTTTCAACCACATTTTAGTTTCACTGGACTTGATATCCCTATCTGGGCCCAGAGCATGAGCCCAAACCTGCATGACCCAAAGATTAAAAAAAGTGCTGGAAATAGGAGTCTTTTTAACCACCATTTTAGTTAAAATCGGGGACATTGATTAGATTTTGTCCTGGGTAACCTAATTGTTCAAGTCTTCCTGTACTCCCTTGTACAATTCAGAGGAATTTTCTATCAGCTATTTTGTGCATGCCAGTTTTTTAGTAGTTTTTTTTCTAAAAACACCATTTTTTAAAATAGGATGGAATCCACCACATCTTTGTTTCTCTTTTTTTAAATGTATTTAAATGGGTTGTCTCACTACAGGGATTGCTAGCTCTGTTAAAGATTTGCAAAAAACAAGTATTTTGCAATACTGTCCAATAACAGTGTCCTACCCATCCCGTTTTTGACAGCACCATCACCCCTTTAGCCACTTTTGACAATTGTGAATAACAAATGTCTGTTAGAAACCACATTTTTTTATAATAGGGGCTGTAGTATAGTGAATTTCACAGCAAATGCCCCCAAAAATTCAAAAATGACCCTTGAGCCCCTTTTGACAATTGTTGAAGAACAAATGTCTGTTAGAAACCACATTTTTTTTTATAATGGACCTGTAGTATAGCTGCCCTTTCACAGCAAAATGCCCCAAAAATTCAAAGCATGACCCCTTGAGCCACTTATGACAATTGTGAAGAACAAATGTCTGTTAGAAACCACATTTTTTTGAATAGGACCCGTAGTATTGCTACATTTCAAGCAGCATGACCCAAGGAAATTATAAAAATGACTTCTCAGCCACTGTTAAAAAATTGTGAGGGGAGAAATGCCACTTAAAAAGCCACATTTCTGTTCCAAAGACCATGATTTTTAGCTGTATCTCACAGCACCCTGACCCCAAAAACCCTTGGGCAATGCGAAAAATTTAAAGATTTAAGTGAGTTTAAATGGAATTTCGGTTTTGTCATGAAACCCTTTGGTGTCTTTTACAGTCTCCTCACCGCAAAACCAGCAAAATGAACTTTTGGGAAAATGAGAATAAAAATTTCAGTAAGAAATGATTTTATTTTAAAAAAAAGTTTTCAAGAGGACCATTTCTGTTTGAAGAGGAATGTATAGTTTGACCGGCAACTAATTGGTGACCTCGGCAATTGGAGGGCCCCAAACATCAGAGATTCATGCCTGATTCATCTTGATGAAAGTCAAACTATCCACATTATCTGTGGAAAGGGCCCGGAAAGCGTTTGTCTGTTTAAAGACTCCTCCGCTGTGCTGAAGGTTCCCGCTCAGATATGTGCTGGCTGCTGGGCAGGACAACACCTCTATGGCGTGGCGAGGGAGCTCGGGCCATTCATCCATTTTGGATTTCCCAGAAGTCGAATGTGTCCCGGAAAACATCCAAAAAACATCGGTGTTGAGACGCAGATAGTCGTGTCACCAAGATCTTAAATGGTCTTATGTGTGTTTTGGGTGTGTGCAATGCATTAAAATGCGTTGGTGAGGTGGTAAATAAAGATTGCCAGAGGTCACCCATTAGGCGTCTGCCCCATTGCCTGCTGCTGCCGTTGCGGCTACTTGGCACTCTATGTTGTCACGTCGCTGGACAATTTTTTCCACCCTGAATTTGAAGAACGTGAAGCAGACGCAACAGATGTCTCCAGTTGATCAATCAGCAAGGTCTCCATTTCCTGAAATTTTTCTCTCTATTTGGGTGGGTGGAAGGAAAGTGCTGGTTTGGTTTTTGTACCGGGGATCCAGGAGGTTGGCCACCAGTAACTGTTGTTCATTTTGATGGCCTTAATGCGAGGATCATGTTGGAGGAAATGGAGCATCCAAAACACTCATGTGAGAGATGGAGCCTTGATTTCCCAAGCCTCTGGGTCGAGGGGCACTAGCAAACTGATCTTCCTCATCTTCCTCCTCCGCCTCAATTCACGCCAACCCCTTTCCAAGGCAGGGAACATCGGTAACGTCGGTGTCAAGGAATACCTCCTTTCCTCTTCGCTTCCCCTGGCACAGCTTCAACCAGCCCCGACTTGCCTCTGATGATGCACCTGAGAGTGATGCGCCGCCTTGCACTAGCCTGGACCCGAACCACTGCCTAATGAAGACCGATAAAATTGTGAAAATGTCGGGCCTTGTGGATTCGAGGAGAGGAAAAAACTCGTGTCTGCATCTGTGTCCGTTCCCTTTCCCCCATCGCTGGTGGGAGCTGATGTTTCAGAGTGTCCAACGATTGTTCCAGAACTTAAGACTCCACAAAGCTCATGCTGACAAGGGCATTGTCCGCACTGACCATTTTGGTTGCTTCTTCAAAAACTGGCAAGGATGGTGCAGGCTCTTTCACCTGCCTCCCCTCTCGGTGGGTCAACACCCCCAGGGTCCGTTCCGCTGCTTGTCAGGCCATGTGTCACTTCGTACTGCGTAATGGCATTGTGTTGCTATCACAATCGCCGGAGCATGTGGAGGGTGGAATTCCAGCGTGTTGCCACGTCAACAATGAGATGGTTGACGGGGAGGCCGAGCTGACGCTGCAACGCAGCCAGGCGGGACGAAGCAGGGTGCGAATGGCGGAAGTGCAAACTCAGACCTCGAGCCTTCCTCAGCAGGCAGTCCAGACCCGGGTAGCTCTTTAGAAATTTCTGGACTACAAGGTTCATGATATGTGCCAGGCAAGGGATGTGCTCCAGCCTACCGATCTTAAGGGCGGCCAGCAGATTTCGACCGTTATCACACACCACCTTGCCTGGCACAAGGTTCTTGTCACCTAGCCAGCGCTCGGTCTCGGTGTGGAGAGCCAGCCACAGCTCCTGACCTTTTTGTGGACGGTCTCCAAGACAGATTAATTTCAAGACGGTTTCTCTGGGCCCGTGATGCCACCAGAGGACCTTGGGGGAAAGAACCCTGCACCATCCCTGCGGTTTTGAAGAGCGTGCGCCGAGCCTGAGAGCCACCGTCACCCACAGAGACATCCACCCAGCTCACCCAGTGAGCGTCACAGAGATATAGCGGCCTTGGCGTGCTTACTAGTCCATGGGTCGGTGGTCAGATGGACTTTTCGGACACAGATGCAGACAACGCGCTTGAAACTTTAGATGACATGTGGCTGGCCAGGGCAGGGACGGCTTTTCTGGCAAAGAAATGCCTGCTCGGCATCTGGTATTTGGGGCAGGCAAGGGCCATGACGTGGCGGAACCCATCTGTGTCCACCAGACGGAAAGGCAACATTTCCAAGGCCAAAAGCTGGCCAATGCCGACATTCAGGCTTTTGGCTTTGGGATGGTTTGGGTTAAAGTGTTTCTTCTGCTCCCAAACCTGGAAGACAGACGTCTGGCTGCTAGAATGGCCGCTGTACGGCGTGCAGGTTGTCAAACTGGTGAAAGGAGAATGTGTAGGATGGGTCTCTGTTGGTGCTGGTGGTACTCGGGCGATGGTGGAGGCTGATGAGCAGAGGCTGATCCCTGATCTATGACTCTGAGAGCATGGGCAGCTGAGGAACGCTTGGTGGTGGCAGAAGAGGAGGAGGCGGAGACAGAGGGTGTGACAGTGGTTGGAGGCCCGGCATCGGTGTGGCTTTTTTTGGCCAAGTGTTGCCTCCATTTCAACTCATGCATTGGCTGCATGTGACTAGACGGTTGGTGGTGGTTAAACCCCTAAGAAACTTCCCCTTAACTTATGCTTTATGGAAAAGGCGGATATGAATTTTGGGTGAATAGAGGTTGTAAAGAAGGAAGGCTTGAGGGTCCTGGACCTTTTTTATGGCGAAAAAGGGGAGCGGGGTTTCCCTGACCGTGGTGGCGAATCAGTCAGCGGACTTCTGTGACCCCCTTTCTCCTTTTTGGGGTGGGGGACCATATGACCTCCCCCATTGCTTCCTCTCACCCCGTGTAAAGCGCTCTAAGCAAATTCTGCTGAAAAGCCCCGTTGGATCTGCAACATCGTATTTTTCACATAACCAGGTGATTGGTCGTCCTGACATTTGACCTTTTGGAGCTGTGGACTAAAGCAGAGTCACTGAAAGGCGTTCCCCGACACCCCCCGGGTTTTTGCCGATTGACCGGCTTCCCTCCTCCTTGATTGGCATCAGTAACTGGCGTCAGAGCAGACAAAATCATCCTCTTTGGCCCTTGGTTTTTGGAAATGCCTTCTGCCCCCAACCGCATTTTGTCATCAAAAAGGTCTTCAGAAAATGGATTATCCACAGTGGTGGGTACACGAGTTGACATTTGGGCTGCCTTTGGACGGATGCTGATGACGACATTTGTGGCCGTGACTGGGAGGACGAGGAGGAAAGGGACTGCTGGATGCAGGTTGCTTTAAACCACTGAAGAACAGATTGGCGACGCTGTTCGTTACTGAGATTCACAGGGCCCTGACCCAGCGATGACAGGCTTGACGGTCCTGCAACTGACAATTCGCTGGCTTGCGTGTTGTCGACAGCACTGAAAGGAGCACCTTCTCTCGTACCTCTACCTCCATGTCCTACCCCCCTCTTTGCTCGCTTACCAACTGCATTTCGCTCCATGTTCAGAAAGATAAAAATTTGAGAAGGTATGGAAGAGGTTTTTGAAAGTTCTTATTAAAAGACGGCAAATCATTAGCTATTCTTAAATCCCTCAAATTTTACTACACCCAAACTAGGATTCGAAACTAAAATGTTTCTTGCGAGTACTATAAAAATGCGGTTGGTGGAAGAACCGTAAGCAAAATAAACGTGTTCTTCCTTAGTCCAGGGATTTACAAATGCCCAGTAGGACTAGGAATTGATAGTTTTCAACAAAATATCATGCAAGTGCGCTATCTGCGCCAAACTGAGATTCAACAAGCCCAATAAGACTATTCAGAAGTTACACGAATGAGAAATTGTGTTTTTTACAGCAATGACAAACGAGAACAGTTGCTAGATTTGTCGTACAACGTGGCTATTTGAAAAAACTAGGGCCGCGCCACGTGCAATACAGCTATTTAAAAACTATTTGGATAACAAACTGTGGTTTTTGCAACTATCAATACACCTGCAGTGACGACAAAATTGATGTATTCAAATTTAAGTGCAAGGTGGCTCTATGAACAAAGCTGGCCTGCGCCAAAGTGAAAAAAAAACACCTATCTGAAATGTATACGGATAATAAAAGTTGAGTTTTGCAACTATGAAATACACCTGCGGTGACGACAAAATTGCTGTATTCAAATATAAGTGCAATGGGGGCTCTATGAACAAAGTTGGCCTGCGCCCCAAAATGAAAAAAACCCTATCTGAAATGTACACGGATTTAAAAAAGTTGAGTTTTGCCCTATGAAATTACCCTGCAGTGCCCACAAAATTTGGTGTATTTTAAATTTAAGTGCAAGCTGGCTCTATGAACAAAGCTGGCCTGTACCAACGTTAAAAAACACTTATCTGAAATGTATACTGATAATAAAAGTGGAGTATTGCACCTATGAAATACACCTGCGGTGACGACAAAATTGCTGTATTCAAATTTAAGTGCAAGGTGGCTCTATGAACAAAGCTGGCCTACGCCAAAGTGAAAAAAAAACTGATCTGAAATGTATACGGATAATAAAAGTGGAGTTTTGCCCCTATGAAATACACCTACGGTGACTACAAAATTGCTGTATTCAAATTTAAGTGCAAGGTGGCTCTATGAACAAACTGGGGCCGCGCCAAAGTGAAAAAAACACCTATTTTTGAAATGTATACGGAAATAAAAGTTGAGTTTTTGCACCCATGAAATTTCATCCTGCGGTTTACGACAAAATTGCTTTTATTCAATTTAAGTGCAAGGTGGCTCTATGAACAAAGTTGGCCTGCGCCAAAGTGAAAAAAAACACCTATCCGAAATGTACACGGATAATAAAAGTTTAGTTTTGCACCTATGAAATACACCTGCAGTGACTACAAAATTGCTGTATTTAAATTTAAGTGCAAGCTGGCTCTATGAACAAAGCTGGCCTGTACCAAAGTGAAAAAACACTTATCTGAAATGTATACTGATAATAAAAGTGGAGTATTGCACCTATGAAATACACCTGCGGTGACGACAAAATTGCTGTATTCAAATTTAAGTGCAAGGTGGCTCTATGAACAAAGCTGGCCTACGCCAAAGTGAAAAAAAAACTGATCTGAAATGTATATGGATAATAAAAGTGGAGTTTTGCCCCTATGAAATACACCTACGGTGACTACAAAATTGCTGTATTCAAAATTTAAGTGCAAGGTGGCTCTATGAATAAGCTGGCCTGCGCCAAAGTGAAAAAACACCTATCTGAATGGGTTTTCGGATAATAAAAGTGGAGTTTTGCTCCCTTTAATTACCCTGGGTGCTACAAAAAAATTAAAATTT
>JAODAL010058934.1:0-21794 GCA_025379985.1 Phyllomedusa bahiana | reverse complement strand
TGATGGTATACCTACAGGGAATAGTATTTTTTTAAAAATTGATTTTGGGTTTTCTTTGTTCAAAAATAAATAGTACAAGTTGTGCTAACTTTGTAATATGTCTTCTAAGAGAAATATGCCTCCTTCACCACTATGGGACTGCTCTTCTAGTCCTCTCTGCCACTTGCACTAATAAAGGGTATGTTCACACAGTGCATCTGCGGGACGCACTTCAATACAGTCAAAGTATGCCTCGCAAGTACAGTAAAATCATAGCACTCGTTGAGTGCTATGATTTTGTAACATATTCCCCGATGTGGGGAAAGGAAAGGGGAAAGGGAGTGTGAATGGGAGCCAGAGAGCTTTAGAAGTATGCATACTTCTAAAACATTATATACAAAATGCCCCAAAACACAGACCCATAAATTCTGTGTGGAATACCCCAAAAAGGTAGGTCATAAAACAAGATAAAAGCTTGTTTCCACAATCTTTAAAAACCTCAAAAATACTTTATTGATACATAGTAAAAGACACAAAGAGCGACATGTATGAACGCAGGCACGTCGAAGTGAATAGTCGAGCCTCATTTTCAGTGTATAATGCGCCTGAATGTATGAAATTGTTTTTGTGCATTCATAAATGGAGTGTAAAGTTCGACGCGCCTCGCCTGTGTGTTAGATGCATTACGGAACCTAGGCGTGTTAGTAACACGCCTAACATGTATAAAGGCTATAGATAGGCTGGAAATAAGAGAAATCATTAGAATAGCATGTCAGTGAATAGAAACTATGGTACTGATCCTGCTTGGAGGACCACAGGTCCCACTGTGATGTGCTGGCTCTTGCTGTATGTAGAATAAAGGGTGAGAGCAGCAAATATAAATTTAAAATGTTATGTAGTAAAAATTTTAAATATAAAAATCTGAACAACATCATCAATTTGTTTTAGATTCTATTAATTTTAAATCCATTTTATAGGAGATATTTTTATATTTTTGGGATATTATATATTTGATATTAATTTGTAATTTGTATGATCAAATTTTTCATTAAATTTAAATAATTAAAATTTTTACAGTTTGATAATTATAATAAATTACACTTTATTATTGTACTAGTGTAAGTTGAGAAATATTGAACATTTTTGCCCTTTTCAGCAAATATGTCTCTACTTCGACTCCTCAGGCTTAGGCAGACCACATTGAGATAGGTCTGCCTGTCGGAGCAGAAATGCACCTAGTTTTGCCGAACCACATTCATAGATATGTCTAATATTACGAGTAGGGTGCGACACCCCCAGAACGCTCCCTCATGTTAGGCACATTAGAAAGTGTTGAGTCTTATGGACAATGCGCCTAACACATTCATTAGGTGCATTAGACATCGTAGCCGGTTTAGTTAGGTGCATTGTACGCCAGAAAAAGGGTGAAAAACCCTTTCATACATATCGCCTTTAATATATGAAAAAAGGAAGGATCCCAAAGTAATTGATCACAATGCGGTGTATCGTAATAAATCACAACAATTCTTTTATATGATAATCATTACATATCAGGGGCTCAAGATAACGGCCAATAATAATAGAGTATTTCTAAGTTGAAAGTATATCCTAAGCGGAAACAATATTCTATATGACTCTAGACCAAAACTTAAGCCCATAATAAAGTCACACGTAAAAGAATGCTGAATTTTTATAAAGAATTAGTTACTCATGTTGTATTTACTTAATGCACCATGGATCGCCTCGATGCACGTTTCGCCTCAATTGCTTCCTCAAGTGGTACTTTTAAAACAGCAGGGGTATAGCAGTACAGTACGCGCCACTATACGCCATGTGAACGTAGCCTTATTAAGTTAAAGGAGTTTTGCCACGATGTAATGTTGACGTGGGGTCCTCCAAAATGGGTATTTAATCACTTTTCTAAATATATGTGATTACAAAAATTGCAGTCTGAGAGAGCTACAGGCTGCCTTACCTGCCCTTTTTTACTTAAAAAGCTTCTATTAGTTTCAACATGAAAAAAGGCTGGGGCTTGCGCGAGCACATTTTTTCGATAGAGGAGCTGAAAAAGCTTTCAAGGACCGGAGAATAATATGTTTCTTTTGTATCAAAAATCCATGTTGTAGTGGGATTTTGGTAGACCCTCTTTATTGATGACAGAAAAGAAAAAGTTTAAAGTGCGTAGAAAAAAGGTTTGTCTTTTGTATACAGAACCCCTGTTGTAGTTTGATTTTTTGGTGAACATTTACATGATCCCTTATGCGGGGCTGTCCCTTGGCTGTGTTCTCTCCTTTTTAGCTCGGGTTGCTTTTTACTTTATTTTTGGATAAGGCAGTCCTGGAAAAAACCTTTAAGGTAAATATGGTTATGAGTCCTGAGAGATAGGTTACAGCTCTGCTAAATGATGTCAATAGAAAAGGGAGGGGGGGCGGGGAGAGACAAGAGAATGATATAGGAGCAATTCTTTGATACTCTTAAAAGTCTTAGAGCTGTGTCCCCCCACTGTGTGGCTGAGTTTAAAAAAACTGAGAAGTAGATAGGAGCAAACAGAGGGGGAAAAACCTGATGCTAAATTTTAAATCTAGATCAAAAATGGTAGAATACTGGCATTCCCATTTTAACATTCAATGATAATCTGAAAGTAAATTTGAAACAACGTTATAGTAAGAAATTTTTTTTGTCAAACATTTTCTATGAAACCCGGGACTGCTTTACAAATAACACGGGCCCGGGTTTTGAATGTTCCTTTTTGTTCATCAATATTTTTTTTTGGAAACGTTTGAACAGAAAAAAAAAAAAAAAGAATAAAAAACTTAACCAGAAAGGTACTTTAAATTTTGTTTACTGTCTTTGTATCTTTTTTTCTTTTCCCATTCATGTGTCTAAAACACAGGTCACCTAGGGTACTTTAGAATATCTATGGGTGTCATAAGTGTCAAAAAAAATTTTGTTTGATTTAAGTTTTGAATACTGTTTTTTTAATGAAAGATAACGGGTGAAGTTCATTAAATGTTGACAGATACATGTTTTAAAAAATTTTCCAGTTAATATTTGTCAGTGTAGAAAATATTCTTTAAAGTATTTATTAAATTATGGCTCTTTTTTTTTTTTTGGAGTTGTTCATACATGGAGGGGAAAATAAGAAATCCCACCCAAACTACCTTTTAAAGGGTTTTTCATCACTTGTTTTAGTTTAAAAACATGTAGGCAAAGGAAAATAAAAAATTTATTATCAAAAAACAGCTTTTCTGATTTTGCTTCATTTCAGAGTTAGGTAGTTCTTATCTTCTAATTTAGACAGGTTTCCCCCTGGGGTTACCCACCACCCTAGACCGTTGCTTCAGTTTTGCCTGGCGACCATGGTGATGTCACCTCCGGTGTGTTTCTAGCAGCCCCCGGAGTTTGTTTCCTGTTACAACATTTTTTAACCCTGTATGATGTAACCTCCTTACTGCTCTTTTATTAGCAGTCCCCCTTTAACAGGTTCAGCTTGGAAATAACAGAGATGAAAATATTTACATATTTGAACTCCCCCAACCTAAAACAAAAAGTGGGAGTCTGAAGCATGGGGGTGAAGAGCAGTTTCTGTGAAACATCCGATGAGAAAACCCCTTAAAAAACCTTTGTTTTAAAGTACGAATGCTAAATTCCTTTTTATTAAATTTTTTCAGTGCAAAAAGCACCCATATTTCAAAACTAAAAACCATAAAGAAAGTGTAGTGGCACTTAAAACATTTTTTTATTCAAAGTTGAATGCCCTAATACAGGAGGGGGTTGCGCTCATTTTAAAGAAGCAGTGCAATAAAGAGTCCAAAAAGATAATTGTGCCCGGCACTCCCCCCTTCTTATTATTCAAAATAATATTTCAAACTGCAGAAAAAAGCTTTTTATTTATTTAATGGAAATCTGCACATAGGCAGATTTTTCTGATGTGGATTTTAAAATTATGTGTTTTGGAACCGGGAATGAAGTTCCCCTTTAAATAAGGCTAATTTGTGTACCAAAAAATTGTGAAATCCCTGTCATGCAATAAAATAAGCAAAATTGCTGGATTTTTGCCCCAAAGTTTTACAGCGTATTTTTACCCCGGGGAAAATCATCCAATAAACAATACCGTTTAGGTACTGAGAGAGGAAAGTTTTTTTATTAAGAGCAAAACCCTTTCTGACAGCCAGTCAAAATTTTTTTTTTTTCCACCCACATGAATGTTAATATTAGTACGGTGAAAGAAGACACGTGTCCAAAGTTCAAACCCCAAAGGGGGGGGAAAGTGGGTGAAGGGGGGAGATACAAGGACATTAAGCCCAGCCTCTCCAGGGGTTTAAAGCCCCCAACCCCCCAAAGGCAAAACCAATCTGCTCCAGCGGAGGCTGTTTTTCTGACCCCAAGTTCCCCACCAGCCGGATCCAGAATTTTTTCAAATTCAAAAAAAAACTTTTTTAAAAACGGATGGTACAAAACTATTACGCGACAAAAAACATGATCATTTTCCCAAAAAAAATTTTTAATAAAATTGTATCATAATGGAGACATAGACAGAAGGTGCATTTGGGCCAATTTGAACAAGGTATGCATCATGTAAAAACGACAAACTGAATATGTGAGGGTATTGGAGTCTCCAGCGGGGGGGTTTTCCCTACGCCCCGGGTCTCCCAAAATGCGAGTCGGCTTTACTTCTCAGAGGTGTTGGGGAAATTGAAGCTTCCAATTTCCCGGTATAGAAAAAGGTTGGCTCCCCTATAATAAAGGGGAAAAAAAAGACAAAATAACCAAAAAAGAAAGGGGTCGGTCGGTCCCACCGGGGGGTGGGATGGTAAAATGGTGAGTCGGCCCCCATCCCCCCCAAGCAAGAGGGCAGACATTGGAGAGGGAGAGAAGGTACCTCACAGGAAATCGGTAGAGTCGGTTTTGGCAAAAAATCAACCAGTCCCCAATCCCAAGGGTTTTCGCAAAGTAAAGGAGGGGAGTCATTTCTGGTTCCCCATACGTTGTAGTAGTGGGGCCTCAGAGCCAAGAAGAGATAGACGGCCTCACTGTAACTTCCACAGTCTCGGTATAACCCGCTTTTTCTGCCAAAGGGGGGAAAAGGATGAGATAGTTCTGGAGTGGGGGGGGGGGGGACCTGAAAGAGAGCAGAGCGGCGGATGTCTCAGCCCCAACCCCGAATTGAGTGTAGGAAACCAAAATTTGCGTCCAAAAGGGCTGGATCCAGGCAGCCCACCAGATATGGGGCATTGTTCCCCCCTCCGCTTTTGGAACACCAGCAATATTGGAACCCAGGAAGAGAGGTGCAAAGGTGCTGGGACTCTTTACCGCGCGTAACAAATTTTTTAATTAATTCTTGGGGGTTTACTGGGGAAAAACGCTTTTTGGGAAAGGAAAAAATTTTCCTCCCGCCCCCTCCCAAACCCCTTCCCCAAATTTCCCTCCCCAAATCGCCTGGAAGGGGGAAACGGTTTCAACCCTGGCTGTAAGGCCGTAATCCCAAGAGGCCCTTCGCCTGGGGAACCTGAAAAACCACTCCTCAAAAGGGGTAAGGGGGGTTTTAAAGTTTAGTGTGGATTTGGCCTGGGGTTTTAAATACTAGTGGTAAAAAATTTAAATCTGGAAAAAGCAGTTATCGCAGGATACCCCCCAAACTCTTGTAGGCTTTAGGGAGTTTTTCCCCTATACCGTTTTTAAAAAAGTGGATGATGGATGGGCCCCGTATCCAAAACCCAAGGGCCCTTTTTAGTGATTTTGGTACAAATGGTTTCCCATTATTGGTGTAAAAATGGGGGCCCCCAAAGGGGGAACAAAACCATTTTTGAGGGGGATTTCCCGATACTAAGATTGAGATTCGAGTCACTAATGGGACCGGTCGATAATTCTTTTAGGCATGTATGTGACCGGCATCCAGGGTAAGGCTGATAAGGGGCCCGTATAGTAACGACTCAAGTTGCACCCAGAGTTTCGAAGATACATTATGGAAGGCATCAAGCACTCGGATCATGGTTGCTGCTAGATAGTAGGCTTGGAGGCAGGCCCGGACTGATCATAGGGCAAACCGGGCATTTGCCCGGCGGGCCGCTGGGGTCCGGGCCGCAGGGCCGGCCCGGATCGCCCGCCGAGGAGGACGGTGTGCCCCCCCGGCGGGCCCGAGTGCCGGTCTGTGGCGCGCTACAGGGGCCGCAATGGTCGCATCAGCGACCGGACCCCTGTGGCAGGGGGCCGACAGGCCCCCCCCCCTCGCCTGCATGGCCGGGTCACCGATCCAGCCATGCAGCCATCACGGCCGCCGCTTGCACCGCGCGGTGCCAGCAGCAGACGAGGCTGAACAGCTGTGATTTACTGATCCCGTCTGTTCAGCTCCCAGGAGGCTGCGGGGCAGGCGCACGATGTAATGACGTCATCGCGCGCCTGCTCCGCGGCCCGCACTCTGCAGTGAGCGGCCACCGACTCCGGAGCAGGTGAAGAGGATGGGACAGCGGGTGTCCGGGTGAGTATTACTTTTTTATTTTTTTTTAAACTACTTTCTGTCCCTGGCTGCCTATACTGCCCCTGCCCTGGCTATATACTGCCCCTGCCTATATACTGCCCCTGCCCTGGCTGCCTATACTGCCCCTGCCTATATACTGCCCCTGCCCTGGCTGCCTATACTGCCCCTGCCCTGGCTATATACTGCCCCTGCCCTGGCTATATACTGCCCCTGCCCTGCCCTGGCTATATACTGCCCCTGCCCTGGCTGCCTATACTGCCCCTGCCCTGGCTATATACTGCCCCTGCCCTGGCTATATACTGCCCTGCCCTGGCTATATACTGCCCCTGCTCTGGCTGCCTATACTGCTCCTGCCCTGGCTGCCTATACTGCCCCTGCCCTGGCTGCCTATACTGCCCCTGCCCTAGCTGCCTATACTGCCCCTGCCCTGGCTATATACTGCCCCTGCCCTGGCTGCCTATACTGCCCTGCCCTGGCTATATGATGCCCTGCCCTGGCTGCCTATACTGCCCCTGCCCTGGCTGCCTATACTGCCCCTGCCCTGGCTATATACTGCCCCTGCCCTGCCTGGCTATATACTGCCCTGCCCTGGCTATATACTGCCCTGCCCTGGCTGCCTATAATAGCCCTGCCCTGGCTATATACTGCCCCAGCCCTTGCTATATACTGCCCCTGCCCTGGCTGCCTATAATAGCCCTACCCTGGCTATATACTGCCCCTGCCCTGGCTGCCTATAATAGCCCTGCCCTGGCTATATACTGCCCCTGCCCTGGCTGCCTATAATAGCCCTGCCCTGGCTATATACTGCCCCTGCCCTGGCTGCCTATAATAGCCCTGCCCTGGCTATATACTGCCCCTGCCCTGGCTATATGATGCCCTGCCCTGGCTATATGATGCCCTGCCCTGGCTACTGATACCCTGCCTGGCTATATGATGCCCTGCCCTGGCTACCTATACCCTGCCTGGCTATATGATGCCCTGCCCTGGCTACTGATACCCTGCCTGGCTATATGATGCCCTGCCCTGGCTACCTATACCCTGCCTTGCTACCTATACCCTGCCCTGGCTATATGATGCCCTGCCCTGGCTACTGATACCCTGCCCTGGCTACTGATACCCTGCCTGGCTACCTATACCCTGCCTGGCTACCTATACACTGTCTGGCTATATGATGCCCTGCCCTGGCTACTGATGCCCTGCCCTGGCTACTGATACCCTGCCCTGGCTACTGATACCCTGCCCTGGCTACTGTTACCCTGCCTGGCTACCTATACCCTGCCTGGCTACCTATACACTGTCTGGCTATATGATGCCCTGCCCTGGCTACTGATGCCCTGCCGTGGCTACTGATGCCCTGCCCTGGCTACTGATGCCCTGCCTGGCTTCCTATACCCTGCCTTGGCTATATGATGCCCTGCCCTGGCTACCTATGCCCTGCCCTGGCTATATAATGCCCTGCCCTGGCTACTATACCCTGCCCTGGCTATATGACACCCTGCCCTGGCTACTATACCCTGCCCTGGCTATATGATGCCCTGCCCTGGCTATATGATGCCCTGCCCTGGATACCTATACCCTGCCTGGCTATATGATGCCCTGCCCTGGCTACCCATACCCTGCCCTGGCTATATGATGCCCTGCCCTGGCTGCCTATATCCTGCCCTGGCTGCCTATAATAGCACTGCCTACCTATACACTGCCCTGGCTGCCTATACACTGTCCTGCCTGCCTATATACTGTCCCTGTCTGCCTGTATACTGGCCCTGTCTGCCTGTATACTGTCCCTGCCTGTATTCTGTCCCTGCCTACCTGTATACTGTCCCTGCCTGCCTGCATACTGTCCCTGCCTGCCTGCATACTGGCCCTGCCTGCCTAATGGGGGTCTACCTATTTACATGCCACTTATCTGACATTTTTTAATTTCTAATTTTTAGGGTCTAACAGACGCTGTTTGGGGAATTGATAGGAAAGTGCTGGAAGAGAGAGGAGTCTAAGATGTATTTGTTGTAAATTCTACAGGGACGAGTAGTGACCACTAGAAGAAGACATTGCATGCTGTACCGAACAGAGAGAGAAATGGAAGGGAACAACAAGGGAAGGCGTCATGGAGGTTTGTGCCAGAAGGAGAAGAAAAGGAGAAGAGAACAACTCCCATCATGATGATGTCTCCTGTGAGTCCCTGCTGTCAGGGGTCATTTTACTTCTGTGTTGAGTCAGTGCTGTGTTCATGTGATGGTGACCTGACTACTGGGGATGTGATTGGTTGTAGGTTATGCTGGTGCTTATGTAGTGTCAGTGTGGGCTTGTCCCTGATTGTAAAGCAAGTGCACACCTGACTCTGTGATGAGGGGTTTCTCTGCACCACTGTTTCTCTCTTGCTTGTGTGTAGGGGGCTCTCACACGGAGCGGTTTTGGTGCATTTTTTGATGCGTTTTTTGTGGAGAAATGTACAGCATTAACTGCTCTGCAAAAATGCACCAAAAACGCTCCGTGTGAAAGCAGCTTTACAGTGTATTTTATTTTAGACAGTGGCGAGGTGCGAGAACAAGGGACATTTTTTAAGCGGATATTGTATGTGGGCTGCTGGGAGCTTAGTGCCAGGGCTGATTTTTATTCCCAGTCCGGCCCTGCTTGGAGGTCTGGAAGGGCCAGTCCCCCCTCCGTTTTGGGCCTGATGAGGGTCGCAGAAGCTAGTCTGGGGCGTTTCTGTGCCCACACAAAATTAGAGATCAGTTTGTGAAGGGCAATGAAGAAGGGTTTGGATATTACTACTGGAATGGCTTGGAATAGATAGAGAAGGCGAGGGAGGACATTCATTTTTATAATGTTGATACGCCCTATCCAACCGAAGTCCTTCTTGTCCCACTTCAGGAGGTCGCCACTCAGTATATGGAGCATCGGAGCAAAATTAAGCTCAAATGTCTTCCCCAAACATGCAGGTATGTGTACCCCCAGGTACTTAAAAGAGAGGTGGACCACGTGAAGGGGAAAGAGGACCTCAACTGTCGTAGAGGGCCATCCTCAACATATAGGCTTAAGGCTACAATTTTTGACATATTGATTTTATGCTGGCTGAACGCTCCATGTTGTTGAAGAGTCTTGAGGGCTGCCGGCAAGGACTCTAAGGGATCTGCAAGATAGAGCAGGAGGTCATCCGCGAATGCCGAGCACTTCATTTGGCGGTCGGCAACGCGGATGCCTCGGATAGAGTCATCCGCTCTGATAGCTTGCCTGAGAAGCTCCATTGCTAAAATGTAGAGCAGAGAAGACAAAGAACCTCCCTGCCTGGTACCATTGCGTATCACAAAAGGGGAAGAAAGTTCACCATTAACTCTGATTTGCGCCTGGGGAAAATGGTATAGGGCGGATATGCGATTCATCATTGCCGGTCCCAGACCCATACGTTCCAGTACTGCTCGTAAGAACGACCAGTCCACCCGGTCGAACGCCTTTTCGGCGTCCAGAGAAAGTAAGACACAGGGGAGTTTAGTAGAGTGAATATGCTGGAGTATGGTGAATGTTTTCAGGGTATTATCCCTCGCCTCCCTAGAGGGGACAAACCCCACCTGGTCCAAGTGTATGAGCGAATCTAAAAGGGGGCTGAGCCTCAAAGCGATCAATTTGGCAAAGAGCTTGGCGTCGGTATTTATGAGAGAGATTGGGCGATAACTTGGACACAAGCTGGGATCCTTGCCCTCCTTTGGTATCATTGTAATATAAGCTCACAGGAAAGCTGGGTCAAATTTAGAGCCCTGGGATATCTCATTAAAGGCATCCGAAAGAGGGGTCAGTAGTTCGTCCATTAAGGTTTTGTAGAAGATGGCAGTATAGCCATCCGGTACCGGACTTTTCCCTGCGGGGAGCGCCAAGATTTCCCTCTTAATCTCTTCCGACCCAAATGGGTCCTCCAGGGAGGCGAGGGAGTGAGAGTCTAAAGGGGGCAGGGCGGGAGAGGAGAGGGAGTGTTGTAATGCCGCCTTAAAGTCCCGTGAGTCCCCCGCACCACTAGGGGGAGGGAGATTATATAGTCCAGTATAGTATTTATGGAATTCTTGCAGGATATCCCTGGTGAGGTGGGCTGCGCGGCCTGTCGACCTTGTAATGGAGGGTATGAACAATGAGGCTCCTTTGTCCCGAAGAGCACGGGCCAGGCATTTGCCGGGTGTTTTTGTTGCTCAAGTGTAATGGAGCTGGCGCTAAAGCTGACGGTAGCGATTATGTTTGTGATTCATCAACTGCAAAATCTCGTGCCGGGTTAGTATCAAATCCCTGAGGTCTAGCTCCAAGCCCGTGGACTTATGGATCGTGTCAAGGGAGTTCAGTTTCTGCATGAGGGTTTGCAATTTGTGCTCCCTCTCTCTCTTTAGTCTCGCCCCATGTTTTATGAGGACGCCACGCAGGACAGTCTTTAAAGCTTCCCATTTAATCTGGGACTGAGTATTATTTGTAGAATGCGTGAGGCGGAATGAGTCAATCGTGTCTTTCAAGTCCCGGAGGCAAAGTGAGTCAGACAGCAGGGATTCGTTTAGTTTCCATGAAAAGAGGGGCTTGTTGCATTGAGGGAGAATTATATCGCAATGCACTGGGGCGTGGTCTGAGTGTAAAATGTTACCAATGAAGGAGTGGGAGACCTGAGGGAGCAGAGAGTGGGCCGGGAATATATAATCTATTCTACTATAGGATTTGTGTGGGTGGGAAAAAGGATCCAGAATTTTACATAGCTACATACGCATTAATGTTCTTTAGTTCCAGGTAGGTATCTAAGCCTTTCTTGAAACTCTCTACAGTTCCTGCTGTGACCAGCTCTTCAGGCAGGCTATTCCACAGATTCACAGTTCTTACAGTGAAGAACGCTCTTCTCCTCTGGAGATTGAATCCTTTTTTCTCTAGTTGAAGGGAATGTCCCCTTGTCTTTTGAGGGGGCTTCACATGAAATAATTTTTCCCCGCACTTTTTGTAGGGACCATTTATATATTTATATATAAATTAATCATGTCCCCCGAAGCTGTCTTTTTTCAGACTAAATAAGTTCATTCTACTAACCTTCCTCATAACTAAGATGCCCCTTTTCCCTTATAAGTTTGGTTGCTCTTTTTTGTACTCTCTCTAGCTCCATTACATCTTTCTATAAACTGGGGCCCAAACTGAAAGCATATTTAAGTGGGTTGCCCACCAATCTTTGAACCGGGAATTCATCCTTGTCCTGCGAGTCCATGCCCTTTTAATACACGCCAATATCTTACTTCCCCTAGAGGCGCTGTTGACATTGCATGCTGTTCTGTGTCTATGATTTTAAAAACCCCCAGATCTTTTTCAACAGGATTCTCCATTTTTTTCCCCCCTGGGGGCATTTGACCCTGAGATTTTTTTCTCCCCGAGTAGAATTACATTTATCCACATTGAACCCATTTTTTAAGTGGATGCCCAAGCACTCAGTGTGCCCCGGTCTGCTTGCTTTTTATGAGCATTTCCTAGATTGCACACCCTGCTAGTTGGTGTCATCTCAAAATCGAAACTATGCTATTATCCCTTCCATATATCGTTAATAAATACATTAAAAAAAGAGAGGACTAGTGTTGAGGATTGCGTTGGCTATGGGATCGACGATATCATAGTTTTCGTATCGTAAGGTTTTTCGATAGTGGCATCGATTATGCGCGATGACCTTTAAAAGCTATGGGGGGAGCAACAAAAATTTATTATTACCCCCAAAACAAGGTTTGGAGAACCCGAAAAAACATCCTAACAGTCAAAGGGGAAAAACGGCTACTTCTTAGGCAACCCACTTAGGTTAAAAAAGTCACAAAAAAAAAAAGGAAAACAAAACCTTTTTACTCCCCCCTTTGTCTTGTCCCCAAAACCCTTTGACCCTTAAACCTGCATACACCCAAAATTAAAAGGCCAAAAAGGAGTATGATTTAAAACCATCATTTTAAACTTGAATTTGGCTTTGGGAATACCCCTGCCCCTGGAAGCGGCATGCCCCCCAAAACCTGCTTAAACCCCACTTTTAAAAAATTCCCGGGGAAAAGGGGGAGTCTTTAAAACCACCTTTTTAGTTGAACTGGTTTTTTGACTAAAACCTGCCCTGGGCCACAGCATGAGCCCCCCAAAACCTGCAGGGCCCCCCACTTTTTAAAAAGTCCCGGGGAAAAAGGAGTCTTTAAACCCAACCATTTTAGTTGAACTGGACATTGACTAAAATTTGTCCTGGGCCCAGCGACCCCCCAAAACCCTTTGCATGCCCCCCACTTTTAAAAAAGTGCCGGAAAAAGGAGTCTTTCCCCCACCTTTTTTATTTTGAACTGGACTTTGGGACTATCCCTGCCCCGGGGGCCACAGCATGGGGCCCCAAACCTGCATGCCCCCCCCCAAATTTTTAAAAAGTGGGGAAAAAAAGGGAGTTTTTTCCCCCCCACCATTTTAGTTAAACCGGGGACTTTGGGAACTAAAAATGCCCTGGGCCCCCCACCCATGGCCCCCAAACCTGCTTTGCCCTCCCACTTTTAAAAAGGGGGCCGGGAAAAAAGGGATTTCTTTAACCAACATTTTAGTTGAACTGGACATTGACTATACCGTCCTGGGCCACAGCATGGAAAAAAACCCCTGAAATGCCCCAAAAATTTTAAAAAAAGTGCCGGAAAAAGGAGTCTTTAACCCCACCTTTTTTAGTTGAACGGGGAAACATTGACTTTTACGTCCTGGGCCCCCAGCAGGGCCCCCAAACCTGCATGCCCCCACATTTAAAAAGTCCCGGAAAAAAAGGAGTCTTTAAAACCCACTTTTTTAGTTTAAATGGAATTGACTTATCCCTGCCCGGGGGCCCAGCATGAGCCCAAACCTGCTTTGCCCCCCACTTTTAAAAAGTGCCTGGGAAAAAGGATTTCCTTTCAACCCCCAAATTTTAGTTGAACTGGCCCATTGACTATACCTGTCCGGGGGCCACAGCATGAGCCCCAAACCTCCCATGATCCCCCACTTTTAAAAAAGTGAAAAAAAGGAGTCTTTCAACCCCCATTTGTTGAACGGGGATATTGACTATCCCTTTCCCCGGGGCCCACGGGCTTGACCCCCAAAAACCCCGCATGCCCCCCAAACTTTTAAAAAAAGTCCCGGGGAAAAAAGGAGTCTTTAAACCACCTTTTTGTTTCACGGGGGAAACTTTGGTTTATACCTGTCCGGGGCCAAAAGCAGGGCCCCGGGCCCCGGATTTACAGGGGGTTTCGGTGAAACCCCAGGCTGGCGCCCGTTTTCTATTTAACCGCGGGTTTTAAAAGGGCCCTGATGACCCCGGGGGCAACGAAAACTGTCTTTGCTGAAGCAAAAGTGCGGAAGCGGAAGTGTGAGAACTCCGCCTTCCTCTGAAACACATTTCAATCCCTTGGGTTTTAGCGCTTCCCCCTCCGTATGAGTGTGGCCCAATTGAGCTTCATTTTGGAAAAAATGGGGTTTAAACCGCTTGTTAAACCCAGGGGGCCCTTTATTTGGAAATTCTTTTTCTCTTTTTACTCAACGTGCTGGGGAAAGGGCTCTGTACTTTGTTCTCGTCCGTGCTCCTATTTCCATGTCCTCTAAATTTAACCTCCCAGGGGAAGTTTTCCTGTACCCCCCTTTTTAAAAATTCAGGGGAAATTTTTTTTGCCAGTTTATTTTGTACATGCAATTTTTTTTGTACTTTAATTCTAAAAAAAAACCCCTTTTTTAAAATAGGAGGGGAATCCCACCATGTCTTTGTTTCTTTTTTTTTTTCATTGAAATTAAATGGGTTGTCTCAAACGGGGATTGATAGCTAGGGTTAAAGATCTTGAAAAAACAAGTCATTTTGCAAATGGGGCCTTTTAACGTGTCCTCCTTTCCTTTTTTCTGACAGCACCATAAATTTTGACCCAAATCTTGACAATTGTGAAGAAAAAAATGTCGGTTGAAAAAAAAAATTTTTTTTAGAATAGGATCTGTGTATAGTGCATGCCCACACCCAAAATGCCCCCAAAAATTAAAACCCATGACCCTTGACCCATTTTGGGTTTAAATTTGTGAAGAACAAATGTTTTTTGAAACAAACTTTTTTTAGAATAGGACCTTTTTGTATGCTGATGTCACAGCAAAATCCCCCCAAAAAATTCAAAACTTGACCCCTGGGGCCACTTTGGTCAATTGTAAAGGGAAAAAAATGTTGTTAGAAACAAAATTTTTTAAAAATGGGCCCCTGTAGTTTTGGCATGTCACAGAAAAATCCCCCCAAAAAAATTCAAAACATGCCCCCCTTGACCCAAATTTGGTCAATTGTAAAGAACAAATGTCTGTTAAAAAACAAAATTTTTTTATAAAAAGGAACCTGTAGTATTGTTGCATTTAAAAGCAGCATGACCCAAAAAATTTTTAAAAATAAACTTTAAACCCAAACTTTTAAAAAAATTTTTGAGGGAGAAGGGGCCATTTAAGAACCCCACATTTCTGTTCCAAAGGCCCCATAATTAAAAGCTGTTTTCTCACAGAAACAGGGCCCCCAAAAAATTAAAAATTATGACTTTCAGCCCCCCCTTTTAAAAAAATTGTGGGGGAGAAATGCCATTAGAAGTCACATTTTTTTGTTCCAAAGGCCCCATGTTTTATTGCGTTTTGACAGCAACAGGGACTAAAAACCCTTGCAATGGGGGAAAAAACTTCTTAAGATAAAAGTGAGTAAATGGAATACGGTGTTGTCATGAAACCGTGTGCCCTTTAAAGTCTCCTCACAGAAAAAACCAGCAAAAAAATTTTTGGGGGGAAAAGAAAAAAAAAAATTGCAGTAAGAAATGATCTTTTTAAAAAAAAAGTTTTCAGGGGGACCATTTCTGTTGAAAAGGAATTTGAAGTAAAACGGCAACTTTCGGTGACCTCGGCTTTTGGGGCCCCCAAAACCCATCATCAGAGATCCATGCCTGATTCATCTTGAGGAAAGAAAAAACGTTTCCACTTTTAATCTGTGGAAACCCGGGGGATGCTTTTTGTCTGTAATGACTCCTCCAGCTTTTTGTGAAGGTTGCTCAGATAGGACGCTGGCTGCTGGGCAGGGACAAAAACCTTTCTATGGCGTGCCCGGCCCAGTCGGGCCATTCCCCCAATTTTGGATCCCCAGAAGTCATTGGGTCGGAAAAACATGCAAAAAACATCGGTTTTTTGGAGAGCAGTTTGTCATGCACCATGATCTTAAGTTTGATCTCTGTGTGTTGGATGGGGTGCCTTTGCATTGCATGGTTGGTGAGGTGGTAAAAAAAAGATTGCAGAGGTCCCGCTTTTTAGGCTTTGCCACCTTCCCTGCTGCTGCCGCTACCCCTTTTTTGGCACTCTATGCGGGTCACGTCGCTGTTTGTTGTTCCACCGTGCCCATTTGGGGAACGTGAAGCAGAGAAAACAGAGGTCTCCAGGGGTAAATCAGCCAAGGGTTTCCCCTTTTTTTCCTGCTTTTTTACTCTCTATTTGGGGGTGGGGGGGGAAGGAAATGCTGAGTTTTGTATTGAAAACGGGGATCCAGGGGGGTCCCCCCAGAAAACTGTTGTTCATTTTGTTGGCCTTAATGCGAGGATCTTGTTGGGGAAAAAATGGGGGCATCCAAGCATTCCTGTGAGGATGGAGCCTTGATTTCCCAAGCCTCGGGGTTTGAGGGGCACTAGAAAAAAAGATTTTCCTCATCTTCCCCCTCCCCCAAAAATTTTCGCGCCAACCTCTTTCCAGCAGGGGGCGTCGGGGAACGTCGGTGTTAGGAATACCTCCTCCTCCCCCCTCCGCTGCCTCCGGCACAGGGTTCAACACAACCTGGGCTTGGGTTTAGTTTAGCACCCCAGAGGCTGATGCGCCACCTTTGCCTAGCTCTTTACCCGAACCACTGCCCAATGAAGACCGATGGGAAAATTTTTGAAACTGTCGGGGCCCTTTTGGATTTGACGGAGAGGGGGAAAGGCCCCCGTGTCCGCATCTGTGTCCCTCTCCTCCTCCCTCGCGGCGGGGTCTGTTGTTTTTAGAGGGGGTCCCCTCGATCGTTCCCCCGAACAAAATTTACCACAATTTCTCATGCTGGGCAAGGGCATTGTCCCCAAATGACCATTTTGGGGGGTTCTTCAAAACTGGCAAAAAGGGTGGTGCGGCTCTTTCACCTGCCCCCCCCCTTTTCGGTGGTTTTAAAACACCCCCCAGGTCCGTTCCCCCCTGGTTTTCAGGCCAAGTGTCCCCTTCGTACTGCGAATTTGGGTTTTCGCTGTGCCCCAATTTCCCGGGCATGTGGAGGGTGGCCCTTCCAGATGGGTTCCAAACAACAATGAGGGCGGTTGAGGGGAGGCCGGGGCTGACGCTTTCAAGCAGCCCCGGGGGGACGAAGCAGGGTTGGGGAACGGCGGAAAAATGCGAAAATCAGAAAACCCCGAGCCTTCTTCAGCGGGAGTCCAGACCCGGGGGTTTTTCTTTAGAAAAATTTTTGGGGCGACAAGGTTCATGACTTTGCCAGGCAAAAAGGGTGTGCTCCAGCCTACCGTCTTAAGGGGGGGCCCGCAGGAAATTTCCCCCCGTTATTTCCCCACCAGCTTGCCTGGCCCCAAGGTTTTTTGGGCACCCTTTCCCCGCGCTCGGTTTTCGTTGCTTTTGAACCGTCCACAGCTCCTGACTGTTTTTGTGGCGGTCTCCAAGGCAGAATTTTAAATTTTAAAAACGGCCTGGGGGTCTTGGGCCGTTTATGCCCCCAACCCGAGGACCCTTTGGGGGGAAAAAGCCCCGCACCAAACCCCGCGGTTTTGAAGAGGGGTGCGCCGAGCCTGGAGAGCCACCCTCCCCCCCCAGGAATCCACCCAGCTCCCCCGTGGCTGTCAAGAGATATAAGGGGGCCCTTGGCCCTGCTTTTTTAGTCCATGTGTCGGTGGTGAGAAAGGCTTTTCCGGACACCCCGGTTTTCAGGGCAAGCGGGTTGAATTTTAGATGACACGTTTGGTGGCCGGGCGAGGGGGCGGCCCTTTTTTGGCAAAAAAATTTTTGTCGGCATCTTGGGATTGGGGGCAAGCGAGGGCCCCCTTTACGTTTTCGGAACCCTCTGTGTCCACCAGACGGAAAGGCAACATTTTCCAAGGCCAAAAACCTGGGGGGAATGACCGACATTCAGGCTTTTGGCTTTTTGGGGGGTTTGGTTTGGGTTTTAAAGGTTTTTCTCTCCCAAACCTGGGAAGGGCGAAGGTGGCTGCTAGGAAATGGCCCCTTACGGGGTGCGGTCGTCAAATGGCGGAAGGAGAAGGGGGTTTGGATGGGGGCTTGGTGGTGTGGGGGGTACTCGGGCGCCCCGGGGGGCTGAAGCGGAGGCTGAATCTGATTTATGACTCTGAGAGGGCATGGGGAGGGTAAGGAAAAAGCTTGGTGGTGGTGGAGGAGGAGGAGGCGGAGACCCAAAGGGGTTTTTGAAGTGGTTGGAGGCCCGGGGTCGGTTTTTGGCCCTTTTTGGCCAAAATGTTCCCTCCCTTTTTAACTCATGCCCTTCGCTTTATGTTTACTAGGACATGTTGGTGGTGGTTAACCACTTAAGGTTTTTGGGCCCCTAATTATGCGTTTACGGCAAAAGGGGGCATATTTCCATGCTGGGTGAATCAGGGGGCTTGCTCAAAGAAGGGGCCCCGGGTTGAGAGGTCCTGGACCTTTTTTTCGGCGAAAAAGCGAGGGAGGGGTTTGCGCTGACCGTGGGGTTTTTGGGGGGAATCTATCAGCGGATTATGCCGGGCCGCCCCCTCCCCTTTTTTTGGGGGGACCCCTTTTTGACACTAAAACCCCAAACGTCTTCCCCCTGTCCCTGATGAAGCGCTTGCAAGCCCAAAATTTTTGCGGAAAAGAACCCGGTTTTGGGTCTGCAAAGTCGTCATAAACATAAACATTTAAAACAGGGAATTGGTCGTCCTGACTTTCTGAAACCAGAAAGGGGTTTTGGGTTCAAGCAAGGGGCCACTGAAGGCGTTGCCCGGGGCCCCCCCCGGGTTTTTTTCCCATTGACCGGCTTTTTTCACCTCCTCTGATGGGATCAGTAACTAGCCGTCAGAAACAGGGGTAAATCATCCTCTTGATCTTTTAACCCTGCCTTCTGAACCCCCCCCCATTTTTTTCATCAAAGGGGCTTCAGACAATGGATTATCCAAAGTGGTGGGTTTCACGACGGGTTTTCATTTGGGTGCTTCTGTTGGGCCGGGGATGTTTATGATGTGATGACGGACATTTGGGCCGTGACTGCGAGGACGAGGAGGTAAGACTGTTTGATGGGAGGTTGCCCCTTAACCATGAAGGGGCAGATTGGCGACGATTTTGATTACTTAGATTTCCAGGGCCCTGCCAAACGATGAAAAGGCCCCGACGGTCCCCGCAAAAAACGACCCGCTGGCATGCGTTTTTGTCGCCAGCACTGGGGAGCACCCTTCTTTGGGCCTTAAATCCCTGTGCTACCCCCCCTCTTTGCTCGTTACCACCTGCATTTTGCTCCATTCAGAAATATTAAAAAATTTGGGGAAGGTTTTTAATAGTTTTGGAAAGTCTTTAAATTAAAAAAACGGCAAAATTTACAGCTTTTCTCAAAACCCCTCTAATCAAAACAAAAATTGGGTGGGTTCAAAAATTTTAAATGCAAGGTGTCTATCAAAAAAATCTGGACGGGGGAAAAGTCCAAAAAAACCCGGGATCTGTTATGTTTTGGGATAATAAATTTTTTTTTTTTTCACCTTTTTAAATTTTCCCATTGGGGAATATTTGAATTGCTGGGTTTTTTGATTTTTCGTAGATTTCTGGTCAATGAAAGTGTGGGTGCCAAAAAATCAAAAAACAACCCAACGTTATTTTTTTGGGTATAATTTAAAAATATTTTTTGGGATTTCAATTTACCTGTGGTGAATTAGAAATTTCTGTTTTTTAAAAATTTACGTAAAATGCTGGTCAATGAAAAGTTTTGGGGGGGTGCAAAGTCAAAAAAAAAAAAACCCTAAATGTTAGTTTTGATATAATAAACGGTATTTTTTTTCCCCCCCTTTTCAATTCACCTGTGGTGAATATTTGAAATTTCTGTTTTTAAAAATTTACGTAGATTTCTTTCGTCAATTTAAAAAGTGTGGGTGGCAAAAGTCAAAAAAACCGTAAAAAAATGGGTTTGTTTTGATATAATAAACGGGGATTTTTTGGGACCTTTCAATTCACCCGGGGGTGAAAATAGAATTGCTGTTTTAAAAATTTAAGTAGATGCTTTCGTTTAATGAACAGTTTCTGGGTGGGCAAAGTCAAAAAACAAGTAACGTTATGTTTTGTATAATTTAAAAGGGGATTTTTTTGGGACCCTTTTAATTCACCCGTGGGGGAATTTTTAGAATTTATTTTTTTTAAAAATTTAGTTTGGGTGCTGGTTCCCCAAAGAAAAAAATGCTGGGTGCGCAAAAGTCAAAAAAAAAAATAACTGTTATGTTTTTTATATAATAAACGGGGATTTTTTTTAAAATTTCAAAATTTACCCATGGTGAATTTTAGAATTGCGTTTTAAGATTTACGTAGATGCTGCGTCAAAATAAACGTGTAGGTGCGCAAAAGTAAAAAAACACGTAACTTTTATGTTTTGTATAATAACGGTATTTTTTTGCACCTTTCAATTCCCCCTGTGGTGAATATTGAATTGCTGTTTTAAGATTTACGTTGATGCTGCGTCAATAAAGTGCTGGGTGCGCAAAAGTCAAAAAACAGTAACTGTTATGTTTTGATATAATAAAACGGTATTTTTTGCACTTTCAATTCACCTGTGGTGAATTAGAATTGTGTTTTAGATTTACGTGATGCGCGCAATAAACGTGCGGGTGTGCAAAATAAAAAAAAACGTAACGTTATTTTTTGATTAATAAAAGGTTTTTTTTGCCCCTTTCAATTCACCTGTGGTGAAATAGAATTGCTGTTTTAAGATTTAGTTGATGCTGCGCAATAAACAGTTGGGTGCGCAAAAGTAAAAAAAACACGTAACTTTTTAGTTTTGTATAAAAAAAGGGTTTTTTTGCACCTTTAATTCATGTGGGAATATAGAATTGTGTTTTAAGATTTGTAGATGCGCGTCAATGAACAGTGTGGGTGCGCAAAAGTAAAAAAAAACACGAAACTATGTTTTTGTACGATACACGGTATTTTTGGCAAAAAACAACCTGTGCTGACTACAAGATTGCGGATTGAATTTAAGTGAAAGGGGGATTTTCAACAGCCCAAAGGTGTAATGGGTTTTTAAATTGAAAAATTTAACACCTATCTGAAATGTATACTGATAATAAAAGTGGAGTTTTGCAGCTAACAAGAGACCTGAGTATAGAAATATATTTATCCAATTGGGTTAGGCTGCCCCAAAATCCCGGGGGAAAAATTTTTAATAGCAAAATGTTAATTAAAGTTTTCCCTACTGTCTCACTAAGTCTTGGGGTGAACTTTTTCCAGTGTTCTTTATAGATGGCGGTTGTGTTCGCCCGCGGGGGCCCCCCCGTCCCCCGCCGTGAATTTTCAGTGGTAGATGTGCTTTAAAATTCTCTGCTAACTAAATAAAATGTTCAAATCTCTAAACTAACTAAATTGGAAGGGTGAGCTAATAGTAAGGTTTCTCTGTGCAGAAATAGACTAATTTCGTGAGCTGTTTGGGCCCCAGGCAGAGGAAGGTCCTATCCTATGAGATGCGAGAGAAAAAGAGGCTGAAAAGGAAACGTGTTCTATGAAAACGAGGTCATGTGTTTTTCCGCCAAACGCAACCATACCATCCCAGTCATGCGTGCACACACATCTCACCCCCCTTTTCTGTAATTCAATTTTCTGGCAGCCAAAAATTTTGGAAGCGCCGAAAAAGGCTGATCTTAATAGTTTATGCACAGATTTTAACCTTTAAATTTTCGCATGATCTGGAAATTTAGATCACCCTAAAAAAACCTGCCCGATTTCAACTTTTCGATAAAAATCGCTCAACACTAGAGAGGATCTAATACTGAGCCTGGGGGCAACCATCACAACCGAGGACCACTCAGGTAGGGGTCATTTTTCCAACCACTTCTGAGAAAGACCGCAGCCAGTTTTTAATCAATTACACACTGTTATCTTAACCCAATGGATTCTAATTTACCCAACAAGCTTATGCGGTTTCAGTGTCAAAATGCCCTTTTCAAAGTCTAAAAACACAAAAATCCACAGCTGCCTGCTATCCGACTTCTACTCCCTCCTCATAAAAACAGATCAGATTGGTCTGACAGTTCTGTTTTAGTAAAACCATGCTGGCAACCTAATAATATTGTGTTTGTCAACATCTGTATAAGTCCCTTATGAGCCCTCAAACATTTTTCCCACT
>JAODAL010058933.1:0-21794 GCA_025379985.1 Phyllomedusa bahiana | reverse complement strand
TCAGAGCAGGCAAAAAGGTAGGGCAGGGGGCAAACAGGCAAGGTCAGGAAAAGTAGGGGAACGGGGGTACATGGATAATCAGAAGGACTAGCGAACTCTCGACTTGCTAAACGCACCAAGAACTGGCAAGTGTGTTGGGGGTGTGTTCCTTTTAAATTTGGACCAGCGCCCAGCAATAACCAATTACTGGGGCGCTGGCCCTTTAAATCCGACCAGCCGTCGCGCGCGCGTGCCTTAGGACACGGGCACGCGCACGGCGGCTGGAACAAGACAGGGGCCCAGCGTTCACCGGAGCATGGATGGTAAGTGCCGGTGCCCGGGGAGAGGGGGATGGTCGCCCCCATAAACAAAGGGGCTATGGGTTTACAGTTTTTGCAGGCAAAAATAGACAAACTTGTATAACATTTGACATTTATGGTTTGGCATTAGAGACAAGGAAATCCACTGTCTAAGTAGAATTGTAGCCACAAAAAGAAAAAAAAAACTGAATGAATCACCAGTTTGGAGAATTAATGAGCTATGATCGACCTGGAGAAACACTGTTGAGTCAGTATACCCATATACTGTAAAAGCAAAAGATTGGAAAAAATTTAAGACTACATAATGCAAGTCATAAAATTTGCAAACGAATCATCTAAAAGTAACCAAAAAATGTACAATAAAAAAACTCATTTTTTTTTGGGGGCCTGGCTCCAATTTTGTTTAGACTAGGCAGACTGGCCATTTTTCCATTCCTGATTCCTTAAAGGAGTTGTCTCATTACGAGCTTTCAGCCTGTCAGTGTCCCTGGTAAGTTGAATGAGGGGCGTGCTTCTTGGTCTGTCTGTTCTGCTCCCTCTCCCCCTCCCATCAGCACACAGGCAGCTACGTAACTTCTATACAGGGGGGGAGGGGGTTTGCTCTCAGAGTTCACCTGTGTGTGTTCCCTAGGTCTGTTGCAGGAGAGGGCTGTTCTATGAGTGTAGAGAGGAATATGAAGCTGTGTGCTAATTTAGAGCAGAGGGGTTTGCATGTGTTCCTATATTCCCTGTTTTGCTTACAAGTCTCCACATCTCCAGCAACAACAAGGGCAGTGTTATTTAAAATTCAGGATGTGTCACTAATACAGGAGAACATAAGTATTTCACATGCCCCTTGATCTGTATAGTATTAGTATAGTCACAGTTCCAAAGAATTCATGATTATAGTAACAGACGGGTCACTGCTGTCACATCTATCTGTGTATGAGAGCAGGAGGAGCAGGCACACACAGGGTTAATTCCAGGCAGCTCGGACACAGATGCCGAGTCCTCCCTCCCCCCTCCCTCCCCTCCCTCCAATACAGAAGCATTCTGTGCGGGAGGGGCTCTCTGCTCCGACCTGTCTTCAAAGGTGATGAGGTCATTCAGACCTGACGCCAGTAAGTAAGGATCAACAGGTCAGCTACTATAGAGATTTGAGAAGTGATTTTAGTAATTTCTAACAGGGCTAGCTCAAAATCAGTAGAACATTTGTAATGAACATATATTGCAAAGCTGCTTGTTTTTTAAAGATCTTTAAATTTTAAAAACCAATCATTGTAGCGAGACAACCCCTTTAAGTTTTTAAACCAGGCAATTTTGGCACTGTTCTGGATTTTAGTTTTGGTGACCCATTAAAAGCCCCTTTCAGCTCTATCTGCATTCCTGAGGATGGGAATACAGTTCAAAGTTTGGTTTAGCAGAAAGCCTCTTCTGGCATATGTTCATGCTGGGTTAGGCCATAAGCCCTTGAAAGTCTGGGTGTTCACTGTAGACGTCGGTGGGGTGAGGTAGGCGGCGCAAGTGTGTCATTGCATCACGATGGCTGTTGTGAGTTGCTGACCTCTCTGGCATGTACCCAGTCTGGTGTTGTTTCTCAAAGGTCTCAAAACCAGCCTATGGCAATTTGTGGACAGTACACACCCGAGGAAAGTAGCAGGAATAACTCTTTCAGATAGGGTCAGAGGAGTTCAAGTACTGTATTTCTTTTGGGCTGCAAAAGGAGTACTAGTAAAGGAATGGGCACTATTAGAGAGAAGGGGGCACAAAAAGGACTAAATTTAAAAAAACAAAAGGAGACTCAGAGTGGGTGCATTGTTAGTGAAAAAGTGGGCATCAATAGATAGAAGGGGCACTATTAGAAAGAATGAAGCCATTTGGTTCCACTTTTTAGAAAGAAGGGGAACAGTTTAGAAGGGAAAGTGGCACTAAAAGAGGAGAAAAGGCCAATGTTGCAGAAAAGGGGACACAATTATAGTTAGGGGAAAAAGTGGGTGGGGATTTTTACTGAAAAGAAGGTAGAGCGAGGGCATTATTACTGAGAAGATGTGTACAAAAAGGGGGCACTATTACTAAGCGGTGGCACAAAGTGGGACATTATTACTGAGAATAGGGCATTATTTACTAACTGGCTTTACAGAGGCAACAAAATTACGGAGAAGGAGGCACAAAAGGGGGAATTTTAACTGAGGGGGCACTATTCTTAAAAAGCGAGTACAGAGGGGACATTATTACTAAATGGGGGACAGAGAAGGCATTATTACTTAGTGGAATCAAAGGGAGCATTATTAAAAAGGGGACATCACTACTGTGTAGGAAACAAATAGTAGCAGAGTGCCATCTGGACCATTAGTAGCATCGGGGGCACTATTGCCTTCTAGTGCACTATGAATGGGGAGTTTGAGTTTGAGATGAGGAAGGTCTTGGAAAAGTATACATTTGTTTGCTTGCCACATATAGCGATGAAAATTCAGCATCCAATTCAAATGCGTTAAAAGATAATTTTTCTTGATTGCATGATATAGCATAAGTAAAGGTTAACATACCTGAAACGCGTCAGCATTTTTGTCATGCTGCGTCTACTTTTTAAGATAGATTTTCAATAAAAGAAGAATTATATTTTAACTCATTCTAATTGGGTGCTTGATTTTCATCGCCTTTCGCTATATGCATCAGCGAACAAGTGTATGATTACTTTCAGCTGGTTAAGCCTCCCAGCTTCAACCATGCACCCCTACACATTGCTCATTGTTCTTTTCCAAGGTGAGCTGGTGACTGCATTGTTCGTGGAGTCATCTTGGAAAAGTAAGGAGTCTAATATGTCGGTGTGGCAAATCCTGCAGAGAAGAGTTATGGCTGGAAGAAGTCATCATTGCGGTGAGAAGAAAAGTGAATGCCTGCAATTAGAGAAGGCATCACCTGTGAGTCACGTAATGTAATTGTTTATTTGGCCTCCATGGAGTAATTGTGGGGAGTATTTTGACATGCAATATGCCTAAATATGTCCGAAATATGCCCCCAATTACGGTTATTCATAACTCTCATTGAGAGCTAAGAATGCCTGACGTTTTCCCCGTCATATAATACGCGATGGGGAAAACAATTCACATGTCACTTCTTCCCAGCCCTTATATGCCAGGGAGAGTGAAAGTGAATGGGAGCCAGCAGTCCGTGTTTTAGAAGCACGCGTTGTCATATTGGGATATTGTATGTGGGCTGGTGGGATTTTTGCACCAGTGCTGCTTTTTAGTCCCAGTCTGACCTTGTTTGATACAATGGTGCAGAAATCAAGAAATTCTCATAAAAATAACTCACCTTAGCTTATAATTCTAGAACTACACTAACTAAAACAAAATAAATTAGTTTAAATCCTATTCCATCTGATCATCTCATCCAGTCAAGTGTTCTTGACTGGATGAGATTGTAAGAGAACCATTGTATGTTGAAACCATAACGCAATAGAGAACTGGTAATTGGTTCCAAAGCCCCAAAAGGTTATCCAACATAATGCAAGATTAAGATTAAAGAAAATGAAGCAGATAATTAATATAGATATAGCAAGTCCTTATATATAACAGTCAGAAAGAGCTTCTGGAAACTTCTGTCCTCACGTATTTTGAGGAAAGGAGTTACTTTAAATCACATACTTTCTACACAATGTACCAGAAACAAGGAAAATGGCACCCTCACCTGATGACCAAAGGAGCCACTCATCCTAGCACATATTAAAAAACAGTACAAAACATGTAGTACCACTATGCACTGTAGAGAGGCGCTACTAGACCGCCAAACACTGCATGCACTTCAATAACACAGATGTTTTAAGTAAAACTTTGATGATAATTGGTTAGAACTTCCAGTCAATCAACGTGTAACATTGTATATTGAAACCAGATCAGAATACAGTGTCTTGGGAAAAAACCATTGTATGTTGAAAATATTGTAGCCTGAGACCATTTCAACCTGAGGGACCACTGAATTTTATTTCCATAGCAGTTCAGTGGATAGAAGCCCAGTATAGTTATTAAGCTTCAAATGAACATTCATGATGAAGGTGAAGGAATAGATGTATGGTGGCATAGTTTTAGTGAAGGTTAGAGGTATCAAAAATTAAAAAGGTGACTACTAATTACGTTTTAAAAAAAAATTAAAGGAACACTACCATCAAATCTTTTCACATTTTGACAAGCGATACGCACTTTTATGTGGATTTCTTTTTCTTTATTGGGGGGTTTGGGTTTTATTTATATAATTATAGGATATCAATGTAAATAAACCAATTTGTATGCTTTTTTTCGGGCCGGACTGGGAAAAAAAAATACCCCTGGCACTAACCCCCCAGCAGCCCACTAAAATTTTTCCGCTTAAAAAATGCCCCTTGTTCTCGCACCCGCCACTGTCTAAAATAAACTACATTTATAAAGCTGCTTTCACACGGAGCTTTTTTTGGTGCATTTTTAATGGGTTTTGTGTGCGGTTTTGTCAGAAAGAAAGGCAAAATTAATGTGAAATTTCCCCACAAAAAACGCAAAAAAAAATGCACCAAAACGTCGGGTTGGGAGCCCCTACACAAAAGCAAGAGAAACAGTGGTGCAGAAAAAAACCCCCTCATACGGTGGGTGTGCATTTTTTACATTGGGGGACAACCCCAAAAGACCTACAAAAGCCCCAACTAACCTACCCCCCCACCAATAATTCAGTAGTCAGGCCCATCACTAAATACAGCACGGGTTAAAAAGGAAGTAAACTTACCCCTGGCAGGGGACTCCAGGGACGTCATCATGTTGGGGTTGTTCTCTTCTCCTTTTTTTCTCCTTTGGCACAACCTCCATGAGCCTTCCCCTTTTGTTCTCTTCCATTTCTCTCTCTGTTGGTACAGCATGCAGTGTCCTCTTTAGTGGAAATATTCCCTGTTTGAATTTACAACAAATACATCTTGGGCCCCCCTTTCTTTCCAGACTTTCTTCATTTCCCCAAAAGGTCTTTAAAACCCCAAAATTTTGAATTAAAAATGTCAGATAAGTGGCTGTAAATAGGAGACCCCCCCTTTGGCGGCAGGGCCAGTATGTAGGCAGGCGGGCCGTAGTAGGGGAGGGACAGATGCAGGAGGGAGGGCAGTATGCGGCAGGCAGGGCCAGTATGTAGGTAGGGAGGGACAGTATAAGGAGACAGGGGCCCGTTTACGGCAGAAAGGGCCAATTATAGGCGAAAGGGGCAGTATATAGGCAGGGGGCAGTGTATAGGGAGCCAGGGCAGTGTAAGGTAGGCGGGCTTTATGGCAGCCCAAGGCAGTGTAAGGTAGGCAGTGCTATTTTTGGCAGCCAGGGGGATTTGGCAGCCAGGGCAGGGCATTTCTATAGCCGGGCGGGTATAGGTAGCAGGCAGGGCTTCATATAGCCAGGGCAGGGTTATGGTAAAAGGGCAGGGTCATATAGCCGGGCAGGGATAGGTAGCCAGGGCAGGGATCATTAGCCCGGGGAGGGTTAAGGTAGCCAGGGAGGGGAACAGTAGCCGGGGGGCATTTTTTGCCAATGGGCAGGGGCTTATAGCCAGGGGGGGGCAGTATTGCCAGGGAGGGTATTTTTGGCGCCCGGGCAGGGGGAGATATAGCCAGGGCAGGGTATTATAGGCAGCCAGGGGGGGGCAGTATTAGCCCGGGCGGGCTTTTTTAGGAGCCAGGGAGGGGCAGTATATAACCAGGGAGGGCTATTATAGGGCCGGGCAGGGGCAGTATTTAAAGCCCGGGTGGGCTTTTAAGGAAACCAGGGCGGGGGGGAGTATATGCCGGGAGGGGCGTATATAGCCCGGGGAGGGTATTTTAGGCAGCCGGGCAGGGGCAGTTTAGCCAGGGAGGGGAGATATAGCCAGGGCAGGGACAGTTAGGCAGCGGGCAGGGGCAGATAGGCAGCCGGGAGGGGCAGTTTATAGCCGGGCAGGGGGTGTATATAGCCGGGCGGGGCAGTTTATAGCCGGCGAGCAGGGGCAGTATATGGGAGGGCAGTATATAGCCGGGCAGGGGCGATAGGGCCGGGGGGGTCAGTATATAGCCAGGGCAGGGGCAGTATAGGCATAGGGGGGCAGTTATAGCCAGGGCAGGGTCGTATATAAGGGCGGGGGGCGTTAGGCGTAGGGCAGGGGAGTTTATAGCCCGGGCAGGGGGAGTTAGGCAGTAGGGCAGGGGCGTATATAGCCGGGGGAGGGGCAGTATATGCCAGGGCAGGGGCAGTTGCAGCTGAGGGGGGCAGTATAGGCGCCAGGGCAGGGGCAGTAAGGCAGCCAGGGAGGGCTTTTAGGCAGCCAGGGCAGGAGCAAGGGATAGGCAGCCCGGCAGGGGAGTATTAGCAGGGCAGGGGCAGTATAGGCAGCCAGGGAGGGGGAGTATATAGCCAGGGCAGGGGAGGGCCCCGGGGAGTTATAGCCAGGGCAGGGGGAGTTAGGCGCAGGGCAGGGGCAAGTTATAGCCAGGGCGGGGCAGTATAGGCAGCCGGGCAGGGGCAGTTATAGCCGGGGAGGGGCAGTATAGGCAGCCAGGCAGGGGCCGTATAGGCGCCAGGGACAGAAAATAGTTTAAAAAAAATAAAACGTAATCCACCCGGGGGAACCCGCTGTCCCCTCCCCTTCCTCTGGGGGGCCCGGTGGCGCTCCGCAGAGTGCGGGGCCCCGGAGCGGGGCGCCGATGGTCATCACATCGGGCCTGCCCGCGGCCTCTGGGAGCTGAACGACGGGATCGGATTTCCCCGGTTCAGCCTCGGCCGCTCTTGCACCCCGCGGGGTGAGGGGGCGGCCGTGATGGCTGCAGGGTGGGTCGGTGACCCGGCCCTGCAGCTGTGTGGCGAGGGGGGGGGCCTGTCGGCCCCCCCGCCCAGGGGGTTTCCGGCGCTGATGCGCCCTTGCGGCCCCTATAGGCGCCACAGCCGGCACTCGGGGCTCCCCGGGGGAAATGCCGGTTTCCTATGGGAGTCCCCGGGGCCCGCTTCCCCTTTTAGACTTCAAATGAAAACCCCAATTGACTTCAAAAAACTAAAAAAAAAAGGGAATGATGGTTGAAAGGAGAAGGGACATTTTGGTGTGCAAAAAGTACCATCAGTAAACCCCATTCGTTTTGGCAAACGTCAGATCTGCATAACTCCCAGAAGGCACTGAAACTAACAGCATAAACTATTAAGATTTCCAACAAAAAAGAATGACAACAGTGAGGGAGATCAAAATTGCTTTTGGCATCTGTTCCAATTATACTTTATGAAAAGTTACTAGTTGTGGGTCAAATTGGAATTTAAGGAAAAAAAAAATCAAAAAATCTGTTTCATCATTTCTTCTTATTAAGTCATCGACAGTTGTTAAACTGTTTTATGCTATACATCCCTTATCGAAGTATCAATTCTCTCAACAGCTTTCCTTGAGACAGTGCGGTGTTGCTAGAACCAAGAATTTTAAAGGGCCCTTCTCCTCCCCAGTGATTGGCGTTTGGGGGAATGTGTCTACAGCTTGTTATACGTAATGAAAATTATATTCTTCTTTGCAACCCCAATTAACAACCCGTAGTGATAAATAGTCATGTGATTAAAAAAGTTTATTTTGGAATGTAAAATTTTCTGTGTTAAAAATTCAGATTTCATGTCCCAGCCAGGTTTTATGGGTAAACTTCTGAGTCCCGGCTGTCGGCAGCAATAATAAAAATATAATTCGGAGGGGCATTTAAATTGGATAAAGGAGGGGAACAAAGATAATTTCCAACCTGATTTAATATCTTGACAGGGGGTTGCGTGCCCGGGGGGGACTACCCGGGTGGGGGGGTGCCGTCCCCATCGAATAAAGGGTCCGGGAGTCCCCCGAATATTTGGGGCCTGTTTAAACCCCCACAAAAAACCGGTTTAAGTTTGCAAAATTTTTAAAAAGTTTTGTGCTTATCTGTTTTTAGGAAATTTTTTAAGTGAAAGTCTTTGGTGGTTGTGGGCCCTCCCTTAGGGGCCCTGTGTAAGTGTTCAGGTTTTCCCCCTTTCCGGGGGTTGGCTTTTGGTTTCATGTATGCGTAATCATTTGCGTATCCCCTTTAAAGGGCTACCAATTACTGACTATGCTTGTTGCTCTGTAAAGTTACGTGACTGGATAGTGTTTTTTTCCCTTTCGGTTTTAATATTTAAAGTGTGGGCCCAAGGGTGGGCTTGTTTGGAAAAAAAAAATGAGATATTTGGGGAAAAGTCCCAAAGGAAGCGTTTTCCCCCCGGGTAGGGGGAAACCGAAGCCTGTCTTAAGTTTAAAACATTTAAATTTAAAATAAAGTTTTATACAGTATGGGTTGTTTAGACAGATGATTTTAAATTTTCCTAAGAGAACGGGTTTAAATGACAATTCCCAAAAGCCTGTTATAGTTAAAAAGATGTTTCTAAAGGGAAAAAATTGTTTTTAAAAGATACCCATAACCCCTTTTTAAAGGGAAAAAAGACCTAGGTTTCTGTTTTCCCTTTTATAGAGGGGAAGTCTCCCGTTTTTGTAAAGCCTGTTTTTACATTTTGGTTTAGACACTTGATATTTGGATTAGCTGCTGACGAGCAAAAGGGAAAATTGTTTAGTTTTTGGGTTTATGTTCGGGGTTTTTAAACCTCAAACTTTACACTTTGTGTTAATTTGTTCTTTTTTTCTTAGGTAAAAAAAATTTGGGAAATTCGGGGGAAATTTTTTATATTAAAGCTACATCACTTTTTATTTTTTCACACTGAAATTTGGCAGAGTGTAAACCTTGGCTTCGATTTCAAAGAATCTTTTAAGGGGATTTGTGGGCTGCGGGAAAATTTTTTCTCCCCTTGGCAAAAAGGGCGAAATTGAAAAATTTTACGCTCAGTAAAAAAGGGTTGCGGGTCGAGTAGTTTGATCAAAGAGAAAAAATATTTAAAATATATATGGGTTTGGGAAGAGAAAAAAATTAATTTTTACGCTCTTTTGAAATTGAGCAAAAAATTCCCCAAGAGTTTTCCCAAAATTTGTATGGGGGAAGGAACAACATGAAAAAAAAATTTTAAACCGATGTTTTGGCCCAAAGCAAAAAAAAATTTGGGAAACTGAATGTAAAAAAATAAGAAGGTTTTTAAAGAATGCATTTGTAAAAAGGATTTTGAGCTCCCGCCTTTTCCCAAAGATGGCGACTTTCAATTTTCCCTGGACTGACGTCTTTTTTAAATTGCATTAACGCTGAAAGTTGCTTTGGATTGTGGGGGGGGAAACGTTTTCCTTTTGTTCCCCGGGGGTTTTTTCCTAATTTTTGGCCCCCCCCCGGGATTTTCCCTAAGTTTCCATTTCCCCTCAAAACCTTTCCCATTATTTTCGGAGCCTTTTTTTTGGGGCCCCCAAAAAACATTCTTTTGTACCCGGTTTTGGGGAAAAAACCAAATCCCCGCCCTGTCCAATTTCCTGGGGCCTATTTTTAGTCCTAAGCAATTAAAAGAATTTCCCGGGGTTAAAGTTGAAACCCCCCGGCCCACTTGTTTCCCCAAATTTTTTGACCCCCCAAACCTCTCCCCCCGTGAAAATTTCACTTTTTAAATTTACTAATAAAAACCCCTTTGGATATCCCAAACTGTCAAAGGGGTTAACGTTCTTCCCGGCACACCTGCAACAATCAAAAAACCGGCCCGGCAACCCACTTTCCCCTTTGCTCCAGCTTTGGGGAAAAAACCCAAATGTACCCTCCTCTTCTATAGCCCCTATTTTTGACTTTCAGTGTTAAACGAGGGAAGACGGGGAGGACACAAGTTGACTTTTGGGCTACAGGGGGGCCAGGACCCATCTTTCTGAAAACCCAAAAAATTAAGGATCCAATTTTATTTTTCAAAATTCCCAACGGGCCACAAACTGCTGCTCTAGGATAGATTTAAACGGGTGGATTACATTTCCCAATCCCCCTGTTGGCCCCGAAATATAAAAAAAGTTTTTAAATAAAATTGTGTTAGTTGCTGAAAAAACTTTACATAAATTTATTTGAAGGGGGCCCCCCCAAAGTGATACGGTTTCAAATCCCCCGGGCTACTTTTTATTTCTTCGGGGCATTTTTGCGTTCCCACAATGGCATTTTATACGGGCCCTTTTCTAAAAGCATTACTTGAGAACAAACCAATTTTCCCTTTCTTGAAAAAAGGATAGTGGGTATTTAACAAAAGTTTATGGCCAAATGTATGAAGATACATACCTTCCCTTACTACAAAAAAATCTCCCCCCAGGCCCCCAAAAATTTTTCCCCCTTGCTCGGAGTTACCCTCTTTTCCGTTGCAAACTCCCCCAATTTTCCCCCCACCCCCAGAACCAGACTCATTCAGGGGTTTTTCCCCCTTTCCCTTCAGCCCCACCCCCAAACCCACCACCACCACCTCCTAAAGCACGGTTTTCCTTTTCTCTCCCGGGTTTCTACTTTCATTCATCTGCCCCACCCACAATCCCCCGGATCAAAAATTTCTATGTCCCTTTTACACCCCCGAACAAGCCCAAAAATTTACGCCCCAAAATCCCCCAGACCGGGGAAAAAAAAACCTATGGCTTTTTTTACCGGGCTTCAGCCAGATACGGAAGGGACTTATTTTTTGCCTTTGGAAAATACTATCCCCTTTTTGCCAGCATAAAAGGGGGGAATTACTTTTGGGCCCTATCATAAAAGGCCCACAAGAAGACACTGTTGGGCCCATCGTGTTACTCATTCTGGGGAAGGTCATCTTCTTTCCCCCCTTTGGGCAAAGGAACGCTTGGCTGAACCTGGGTCCTACTAAACCCGTGGAGAAAATTTTTTCACCGGGGTTGGGGGGGTTTTACCCAGGCCCATGGATTTGATTTAAAAAAACTTTTAAAAAGGCTCCAAAATCCTTTTTTTAAAGGGGTTTTTGTTTTGGGGTTTACTTAAACCCCATTTGGGACTTTAAAAATATTCCGCAGAAATGCAGATTTAATCCAAAAGGGTCCTTCTCTCCATTGTTAAGCCACAAAATTTCTTTCCAACATTTTAAAGAAGGTTTCTAATGTCCCCTATTTAAAGAGCTCCCAAAAGGGGCTTTTATAGCCCCAGCCGGGCACCATATTTAAAACAATTTAAATTCCAATCCCCCCAAATTTTCCCCCTGGGTATCAACCTAAGATTTCCAATCGTGATAGGTTCGAAACCTTTCCAGAGCACACCCCCTGGGGGCAAGGGGGAACTCAGAAAACGTGTTTTTAATGCAACCGATACAGACATATAATGAGGCAGTGTTTTTCGCTTAAAGTCGTGCGACAAAAAAAAATCTTGCTACCAATGGACACAACCCCCCGCAATACCCTCAAGCAAAATAATCAATTTCAATCTCTGTATCACGTTTTTTGGGCATCAACCGTCAAGATCAACCCAAAAAAACAACAGAACCTCTGTCCTACAATAAATAATCCATTCATTGGGCCTTTAATTTTTTAATTTTTAACCTTTTGTCAGTGCAAACTAGAAAATTTCCTTTAAGATGCATCTTTTCGCCTTTCCAAACCCCAAACACCCCCCATCGTCCTATTCCCTAGGATTCCGGCAAAACCCCTGTTACCCCATTTTCTCAAAGCTTTTAAAAGAACACCACTGTTTGTCATTCTGAACCTTTTTGACGTCAATCTTTCAAATTTAAAAAGGGCCCCCTCTTCCCTTTCCCCTTTTAAAATTTCAGGGTTTCAGCCAGGGTCGGTTTTTGAAAAATTCTGACACTCCAGGGCCCTCATACCTTTTTCCCCCGAATACATTTTATTCGTTTTTAAGGGATGGATGGGCCAACCCCGAATCGCTTAACCACCCCTGTGCCAAATTTGGGCTTTTTGGAATCCGGGCTAGGGTACCCTTTTCTCCCCCTAAATTACCCCAACTTTTCGCTTGAAGCTGATCTTCTTCAAACGTGAATGCTTTCTATTGGATATAATTCCCTTTTGGAATGTATTTTTGGGCACAATACTCCAATTTCACATTTAAGCTCTACAAGCTGTTTTCCCCGTTCACTGTTTTATTCCCCTTTAAGCAACAAACCCCCTGAACTTTTGAAAAACAAGTACCCTAGGGTTTTTTTACAGGGCCTGATGGTCGGGCAATTTCCTTTTCCCGTCTCACCTGTTTCATGTCTTCTTGAAAGGGGTGCTTTTCCCTGGGCCCCGCTTGGGGTCAAAAATCCCCTTTAAACAGATCAAGGGAAACAATTTGGATTCACAAAAACAGAAACATTCCTGGATAATGGGGGGACTCATCCCCCTGCATTTCTTCGCAAATACATCTTGTTCCCCGTTTTACAAGAAAAGTTTTCCCGGTGAACCCCCCAAAAACCCCTTTGGGGAAGGGGCTCAGGAGGGTTTTGATTGCTTTTCTCGGATTTATGGAATACCCTGTGGTCCAAAAAAGGCCCCATGTTCTTCTCAGCCCAATAACCCTTTTTAGCGCCTTTCTTCCCCAGTCTATGGTTTCTGGGAAAGTCTAAATTCGGTCCCATTACACAAGGACTGTCAAAACCCTTTTGTTTAAATTTTTCGTGGTACTCAGCCCTTCCCGGAAGGGATGCTTCAAAGGGGAAAAGAAATCACCCAACCCGTTTGGCTTTAAGCCCTTTCAGGACATGTATTTTATATTCTCTTTGTTTTGACCTGATTTTTTCCAAATTTTTATTTCAAGCTATTTTTAGTCTTCTTAAAAATTTTTGGATCAATAAATTGCAAAAAACTCACAGTCCAAGCTCCAAAGGTTTTTCTAAGAAAATTGTATTCCTGGCAATTTCATATCCAGGGTTTCCAAACCCTTACTGATGATCGGGTTTAAAAAAAAAACTGTGATGCTCATTTCTTTACCGAAACAATCTAAAAAAACTTAAGGTTTTTTAGGCCCTGTTTTCCTTTTTGTCGTAAAGGGAAAACCAATTTTCTCCAGTTTTATTTCAAGTTTTTTATGATTCTTTCAAAGGGGCTTTTTTTAACCCAAAAATGAACTCTTCCCCTTGAGGGGACAAGAGTGTTTTCAAAGCCTGAAAAAAAAAAAAAACTTATCCTTAAAAAAGCTCCCGGGTCTGGGAATCTCCGGGCTACTCACCCGCCTTTAAATTTTTCCTATTTTGAAAAAACTAGGCCAGGTTCAGAAGGGCCTGGACAAAAAAAAACATTGGGGGAGCGTTATGAGGGCCTCTTTGGGTACTAAATTTTTTCAAATTAGTTCCGTTGGACGGGGCTGTTCCCCCCTTTTCCTCGGAGCTTAAACATTTCTGCAAAAGTTTCTTTTTTTAAAAAAAAAAACTCAAGACATCAATTTTTGGCCTTCCCGGGCAATGGTTTTTGGTCCTCATGATTACAAGGGACCTGGAAAAAGTTTTTTCAGCAAACCCCCATCTCAGTTATAAAAGCGGGCCCTCTCCGTATACAATGCCATTATGATTGGTGAAAATGGGCACTTTTTAAGAGATGTACTTTCTCTAAAACCCGCCACTCTGCTTCCTTTCAAGGGGGGGGAAAAAGAAGATGAAGATCATTTAACCCACAGATGAAGACCAAAACTTCAGGGGGGTGAACCTGTCTTCCCCTTGGGTGGCTTTTAAAACCCAAACGGAGGCTGAAAACCCCCCATCTTCCTAAAGTCTTACATCCAAAATTGGAGAGCAAAAGAATTTGTGGGCTTCAAAATATGGATCCAAATTGCGGACGTTTTTAAGGACGATTTTCATTCAGGATTTTGCGTGGGTTACCCCTTTCCCAAAAAAAAAGTGAAAAGGGTGCAAACTTTTTTGGAATGCCAAAATCCAAGAAGGTGAACTTGGGCTTTAGGGGAAGGGTTGTAAGCTCACCGAAGAGAAAACCATGAAAAATTACACTGGGGGGCCCCCCAGTCTAGTGTATGGAGTAGCCCCGGCTTTGGCTTGAAGTGGGCCCTGCGGGTTTCCAGGGCAAAATGTGGAACACCACAAAAAAAGCCATTTTAGAAATTTGATGCATGCTCTCCCAAATTTCCCCCGCTCAGTGGGGCCCTTTTTTTAAGACTAAAAGCCCCAAAGAAAGAAAAGGACAGGGGAAATAGGGAAAGGGAAACTAAAGAGCGACTTGGCTGCAAAGGCCGGACTTTTCCCCCAAAATTCGAGAGGGGAAACGGAAATTGGGTGTATATGTGCGGCCAGAAACAGAGAAAAAAGAAGGGAATTGTGAAAGAAAGAAGGAGGAAAGGGGAGAAGAAATAAGGGGAAGGGGAGAAGGAAAAAAGGAAAGGGGAAGGGGGAAAGGGAAAAAGGAAAAAAAGAAAGGGGAGAAAAAAGAAAAAAGGAAAGAAGAAGGGGAAAAAGAAGAAAAAGAAGGAAAAAAAATAGAGAGAAACAAGAAGAGAAGAACCCAAAAAAAAAGTGCAATTGGAATCCAAAGGGGGTTAAACCCGTTTAGACAATCTCAAAAAAAAAAAACTTGAAAAAGCCCGAAGGAAAAGGAAAAATTGGGAGGAATTGGGGGCAGAGTTTCACCAAAAACGGATTCTAGAGGAAAAGACAATTAAAAACTTTGTTTACCAAAAGGGCCCTTATATCCAGCTGTAGTACAATGGGTCATGATACTACCACAAGAGGGGAAATAACCCGATGTTTTTTTTCCCAAACAACAAGTTTTAAAACCCAGGGACCCGGAAACCTCCTTTTCCACGCCCAAATAGTCATGCTAGAAGTTGGGGAAATATGCCAAATACTTGTAAAACCCAGGGGACTGATGCCAACCAAACCCAAGGAAAAGCTTTTTGCTAAACCCCATTTCCCTTTTCCCCGGGAAACCAGTTTTAACCCCATTGAATTTACCCAAAAGTGGGAAAAAAACCCAAATATGTTCTAATGGTGGGGGTTTTGTTTTTCAGGATGGCCTGAAGGGCAAACCCCGTTACCAAAAATGACTGCCAGAACCACGGGAAGAAAAATATTGACCCCCCCCCGAGTTGTTTGCAGATTTTGGGGGTCCCTTAGGTTTTTTAAATCCCACCAAGGGCCTGGGCCCTTTACTCAGGGGGAAATAACCAGAGACATTTGGAAACCGTAGAAGCTGACCCCGGCCTGCACACCCCTTTCCATCCCCAATTCGCAGAAAAGTGGAAAAAATTTGGGGAAAAAACCCCTCTGAGAAACAAAAATTTTTTGAAAACTAGCAAAATAAACAAACTCTTTCCCCGGGCCCCAGGTCCTTTCCCCTTTCCACTCTTGCTGTTTAGAAAAAATTTTCCCCTTGGCAGCTCCCCTGGGCTCCTCTTAAAGGGGGATTTGTATTTTTCTTTGCCGGCCCCAAGGGTTTTTTGGGGGTTTCACCACCGCCCGTAGTTGAGTTTCAGGGGAAAGGGTAGCCTTGTAAAAATAAAATTTTAAATCTGTTTAATGATTGAAAAATAATCCTGCCTTAAATGTTCTCCTCCCTTTTCCCGATTTCCAGGAAATCTTTATAAAATACTATCTGGGGGACTTTTTGTTGTGGGTGCAAAAAAACACATCAGAGATTTTCTGGGGCCCAGATTTGACCATTCCAAGTTCCTCTTTATGTCCCCACCTCTAAATTTAAAATTTTAAGGAGCCCACCTGGGGCATTTAATTCACCCCTGCAAAGGAAAATGACCCGCGACCAATTTTGTCATTCATGAACTTTTCCCTTATCCTTTTTAATTTTTTTTGGGCTAGTCGGGGGGGTGTGTTTTTTAAAAAGCAAATGGGAAAAACCAAGGGGGGTTTCCCCCTGTTGAAATTCCAAAAACTAGGGATCAGGCAAGTTTGGGTTTGAATTTTCCCCTTTCGCCACCTAGATGGGCAATTTAACAAAAGTTAAGGACTGGGGAAATTTTCAATTTTTTTTAAATCACAGAGGTTTGATTAAAATTTCACCCGAGATGCCTTGCCCTGGTTATTTGGGTGAAACAATTTAAGCCCACCTCCCTCATGACTTTCCAGAATCTATTTGGGGGTTTTGAGACAATCCATGTAAAAAATTCCATTGATTTCCCTCTGCCGGAGACTGCTCTATGGGGGCATCTGGTTGGTCGTTTTAAATTTAAAAATTTTTCCTTTCCCTAAAGGCTCTGTGAAAATTTCCGGCCCGGGTTGCTTGGTCTTGCCCCCCCGGGGGAAAACCTTTTTAGGGGGTTCAGTGGGTTCCTAACCCGCTCCAAACCCGTTCAACCCCGCTGTTAAGGAGGGGTTTTACCTTTACCCATTTCTTGTTCAGGGGTTTAGGGAAGGGGCAACAATCTTCCTTTTCCCCAAAATTTAGGGGGGAGGGATTTTGAAAAGATTTTGATGTTTTTAGGGGGGGCTGTCAAGTTGGGTTTAAATTTTTTGGGAAAAAACATCAAAAGTCTTTTTCATCATTTTAATTTTTATTTAAAACTCATCAGATAGTTTTTTAAACTGCTTTTTTCTGCTATACTTTCCCTTTTCGAAATATCCGATACTCTCACAAGGGGTTTTTTGGGGACGATGCGGGGGGTCTGCATGAAACCCAAAAATCAAGGGCCTTCCTCCTCCCCCCCAAAATGTACCAGAGCGTTTTGGGGAAAGTTTTCATATCAGTTTAAAGCTTTATAAGGTTTCATGCAAAGTTTAACTTGTCTTTGCCCAAACCCCCAATTTAAAACCCAACATTTTAGTGATAAAAAAAGTCCCTTTTGATTTTTAAAGTTCTATTGGGGGTTTTTTTTTCTGTGGGGTTAAAATTCAGGGTTTCATGGGCCCAGCCTAAGGGTTTTTGGATCATACTTTCGAGCCCCCGGGGTTTTCCCGGGGTGCAAAATAATAATCAAAAAAATTCGGAGGGGCATTTTAAATTTGGGTAAAAAGGGGTGGAACAAAGATAATTTCCACCTGATTTTTTTCATCTTGAAAAATGGCTTATAGTTTGTAAAGCCAAAAAAAAAAAAAGGGCGTCCCTCCGTTCGGGTTATTGCGTTTAGTGTTTTCCAGAGGAAGGCAAAATAACCCTATAGGTTGGGGAAACCAATTGTCCTCATTTTTTGGGGGACAAATCCCCCTTCCCGGGCTCCCAATCTTTAACCCAAAACCCTGGTTAACGACCCTTTCCAGAATCCCCTTCACTATTAAAATTTTTAATTATTTACCCCTCTATTAAAAGCCTTAGACCCTTTTTGAACTCTGTTAGTTGGGAAATTTTTTATGACAAGTTCCTCTGGCGGGCAGTTTTTCCCCAAATTTCTTTTTCCTTCAGTAAAAAAATCCCTTTCTAGTTTTATATAGAAACTTTCTTTCCTCAAGCGTAGGGTTCCCCTTGTTCTTTTTTTACAAATCCGGGTAAAATAAATATGGGAGAAACTATATTATTGACCTTTAATATTTTTAAAAATTTTTTTTTTGTCCCCCCAAAGCCTTTTTTTCTCAAAACTAAAAAAACCCTTAATTTCTAATCTTTTTTGGGTATTGCAGTCCACCCAGTCCTTTTATTTTTTTTGTTGCCCCCCTTTTTTACTTTCAAGCTCTCAATGTCTTTTTTTGAACGGTGCACAAAAAGTACACAATATTCCTGTGTGGTCTACTAGCGCTTGTATAATTGGGGGATAAGTTCTCATCATGTGCTTTTCTATGCCCCTTTTAATACAACCCTGAACTGTTTGCCTTTGCTGCTCCCTGCACTGGCTGTACAATTAAGTTTACTGTCCATAGGATTCCCAAGTCCTTCTCCAGTCATTTTTTCCCCCACATTTTCTGTTTGACAAGTAAAATGGAAGGGTTTTTCATTTCCAATTGCATAACCTTGCATTTTTCTGTGTTAAAAACCCCTTTGCCCCTTCTCTGCCCAGGCCTCCAATTATCCAGAGCCTTTGTAATAACCATTTTCCCTTTTTGTGTTATTTCTTTTGCAAATTTTGGTTAGCTTGGGAAATATCGATATTCTACTGCGCAATCTATGTGCAAGACATTAATAATATATTTAAAAGAATAAGGCCCAATATGACATTGTTGGGAAACCCACTAGTGACAGGGGTCCGTCTGAGTATGTACATTAATTCCACCCTTTGTTTTCATCACTGAGCCAGTTATTTCCCACTTGCAAACTTTTTTCCCCCAGTCCAAGTATTCTTTTTTACTTCCAACCTTTTTTGTGGCACGTTCAAATTCTTTAGAAAAATCTGATGAGAATCTTATCCCGATCCAGTCTAAACAAACCTTCTCATAGAAGGATGAGGTTGTTTGAACGGCCCAAATCCTTCAAAAAATCATGCTGAAAGGAGTTATACTTTATTTTCAGAAATACTCCGGGAGAGCATCTCTTAAAAAACCCTTAAAACATTTTACATAAAACAGATTTAAAATTTACCCCTATAGTTTCCAGGTCATTTTTTAAACCACTTTCATAATATTGGACCACATTTACTATGCACCACCCTTTGGGAAAAACCCTTTTATTTACAGTCCATAAACTATTAAAATTGGGCCCATTTTCAATTCTTAATTCCCTTTAGGCCCCGGGGGGTGTACCCATCAAGCCTGGTTTTGTTTTTTTTAATTTTTTAAGGCTGTATTTTCCGGGGTTTAAACAGAAATTTTAATGAGTTTTTTAAAACCACCCCTTTACTCATCACCAGGAAGGTCATTTCCTTTTAAAACAAAAGGAGAAAAAATAGTTTAAAAATTTGCTTTTCCCCATCACCCTCCTAATATCTCCCCCATACTTTTCAAGGGAAAAACATTTTTATTTTCTCTTTTTTACTATGAAAAGTTAAAAAATTTGGGTAGCTTTAGCAATATATTTTCGCTCCGCTTTTTTGTATTTTTTCATTATTTTTTAAAAAAATTTTATTTTTTTTCCTTTTCCCTTTTTTGGGGTCTTTACGAAACCTGTTTAAGTATCTTAAACATTTTTTTGCTATTTCTTTCCGCCTTTACATTCTTTTTAAACCCCTTGTTTTTTTTTTTTCCCGTTTCTAATTTTTTTTTTACCATAAGGGCTATACCTTCACAGTGGGCACTTAAGAGGTTTTTTAAAGATCGCATTTTTTATTGTTCTTTTTTTTTTAAAAACTGTCCCATCAAACGTTTAGGGCCCCTTTTAAGCAGATTAAAAATTTGCCTTCTGAAAATTAGTGTTTTGTGGCCCTTGACAAATACTCTATGGAAGGGTAAATGGAAAAATTTTTTATGTTGGGTCACTATTTCCCAGGTTCCCCCAAACCTTTTAAATTTATTATTTTGTCAGGTTTTAGACAATATTAGGCCAGAAGGGCCTTTTTCTAGTTGGCTCCTCCCCAGTTTGGGAAAGGTAAAAGTCTTTTTGTTTTTTACAAAATCTGTTTCCTTTATGAGAGCCACAGGTTTAGTTTTCCCAGTTTAATCTGGGTATTTTTATGGCCTATAAAAATCCATTCGTTTTTGGTCTCATTTTTTGTTTGAGAAGTACACTTTCCCGGGGTTCTGTATTTTGTTATATTTAGCAGAACCCCCAAAAGAATTTTTATTATTTTTTTTTACCCTGACTTACGTGCTCATTTTTCCCTTTTTTTATTTTTTTGTGTGTTGGCTTCAGACAGGATTTTACATAAAGACATACACCGCCACCCTTCCCGGGGTTTTATTTTAAAAATCTTGTCTGTATTTTATATAGAGGCTGGGGAAAATATAAGTCTTTTGTACTTTGGATTGTTTGTAAAAGATGAATGGCCCAAAGGGAACCTTTTTTGCTATCTATTACATGAAAAAACTTTGAGACTCTCGGTTCACATATTTTTGATCAAAAAGTGTTTAATTTTCCCACACTTTCAACGTGATCTCAAAATCGGGCAGTCCCATGCTTTTTTTACCCCTCAATCGAGCCAATTTTGGCCCCTCACTTTGGGCAACCCCCTCCTTATTCAAAAGAGAAAAAAAATAAAAAACCACCCAATGAAGCTGCCCTTTTATTAAACCCGTGAGAGTGGGCGGGGCAGAAACCCAAAAAGGAAGCACCCCCTTTTCCTTCCATTAGGTTAAAAACAATGTACACCAAGTATAAGTATTTTTTGCACACAAAAACATTCGAAAAAACGTATGCAAACCCGGGTGCCCCCTGGCAGGGCTGCGGCACACATGTAAATTTTAATGTACACCAAGACCGCCGCCGCGGCCACTACGCAAAAAAAGGATACACTACGTGGAAATCCCCAAAGAAGCATTTATGTACTATCATAGCTATCTCTCCGGCTGTCATAAAAAGGACAGCTTTCGGTTGGGGTGTTTTTTATTTTTTCTCTCGAATTTTGGGGTCGGTTGAACCCCTGAAAGGCTGATGGCTCGTTTTGAGAGGTAAAGTAGAAAGGGCTGCCCGTTTTTTAGATCCGTTTAAGCTGGGCAGCTTAAACATCTTTTGATCAAAAAAATGTAACCGAGAGTCTCAAAGTTTTTTCTGATGATAGATAGCCCCAAATGTTCTTTAGGGGTTTCCACTAGTGTATTTTCCCTTTTTGCATAAAGTGCCGTGGCGGGGGTCTGGTTGTTCATGTTTTTTACAGTGTGGGCCCGCCCCCTGCCCCGTGGCACCCGGGTTTGATACGTTTTTTAGAAATGTTTTTGTGGGGGCAGAAACATACGTTATATTGGTGTACATTGATTTTAACCTATAGGGAAAAAGAAGGGGTGCTATTTTTGCTTTTTTCTGCCCCCGCCACTTCACGGCGTCATAAGAAGGGACTTGCGGTTTGGGTTTGTTTTTTTTTTTTTCTCTTGAAAAGGGGAGGTCGGTTGACCGGGTGGGGGGGCCCCTTGATTGGCTCATTTTGGAGGTAAAAGATAGAGGGGGACTCCCAAATTTTTGAGATCCGTTGAAAGTGTGGGCAGTTAAACATCTTTTGATCAAAATATTTAATCGAGAGTCTCAAAGTTTTTTCATGAAATTTAGATAGAAAATGCTTCTTTGGGTTTTCCACGTAGTGTATTCCCCTTTTTTTTAAAGGGAACCTTACATAGGTTTGCCTCCCTTGCTGGGGCAAAAAGTAGTGACAGACCGCTTTTTTTCAGGCGGGTGTCCTTTTTCTGTAAGATGCTGGAGTTTTAAGATTTAATGCTCAAAGTTAGCCCCGCCCACTGGCAGTTATCACGTTTTTAAACCCATTCAAAGTAATGGTTTATGTTTAGATGGTGGGGCTATCCTAGGTGGGCGGAGTTTTAAAAAAAAAACTACCTTGAATGACCTTTTTTTTTGGGTGAAAAAATGCAGAAATTTTGGGGGGAATATCGAAAATACTCTTACAAATAAGGGACCAGCACTGGAAACGCAGGTTGAAACCTTTTTCTTCCTCAGCAAGGGGGGAAAAATCTTGTGCAGGTTCTCTTTAAAGGCTGAAATCACAGAATTATCAGTTTACAGAGCAGCAGACTCATCTCATTTTTGTTTTTAAGGCACTGGATGACTTGACCTGTTATACAGTAAAAAGTAAAGCTTAGCCCATGGATTATAAACGCAATTACCCATCCTTCACTACTGCGATACTTTCCCGTTGCGGGTTCTGAGGGAAGTTTTCAATTTGGGAAGGGAAAAGTTTTTTTAGGGGAAAGACAAAATTCACAAACG
>JAODAL010058932.1:0-21794 GCA_025379985.1 Phyllomedusa bahiana | reverse complement strand
TATTCCTATGGGCGTGAGAGACACTAACCCGAACGGAAGGGTTTTCATGTTAAACGAGGTCTGTGATTTTTCCACCCAAATCGCAACCATACACATCCCGTCATGACGTCGCACACACATCTCCCCCTCCCCTCTATTTTCCTTAAATTTCTTTTTTCTGGCCCCCCCAAAATAAAAGGAACGCCGAAAATGGCGATCTTAATAGATGATGCACAGATTTTAAACCCTTTTAATTTTATCGCATGATCGAAAATTTCGATCACCATAAAAACCTTGCCGATTTCAGTTTGTCGATAAAAATCGCTCAACACTACTTACAACAACTAAAAAATAATCCCAACGCAATAGTTAAGATGGCAGACAATGGAGGAGCCATTGCTGTGTTAGACTCGGGTCTATATGGGAAACTCAACATTGAAATGTTAAATGATCAGACAACATATCGTTAGAGATGGGCGAATTTCTCAAAAATTCAGTTCACCGACTTCGCCGAATTTTCCGACAAAATCCGTTTAGTCCCGAATTACTTCAAGACGAATCGCGTTAAAAAACAGCTATTTCCTGGCTGCAAAGAGCCTGTAGGGTGCTGTAAAACATTGTGCCTGCTTAAATATGCAGGGGGAGCTTGTTTGGTCTTCATAAAATCTGGTTTTAGTATGACACCCACATGACTGCCGCCGCTATTAAATCGTTCCCCCTTCAATTCCCGGACATTTTACAGGTAAAAAAACTGCCCCAAAAAAAATGAAGCGGGAACAGCCATAAAGTCAGACACGCCGCTGGAAAAAAAAAACAAGTGAGGGCTAAGATCCTACCATACGTCACCGAACCAGTAGTGGGTTTTAAGGAGTCGCCACAGATCGCGCAAGTAAGGGGACGTCACAGCGGGGGGTCACTCCAGACCAAATTTTTAAAACCGTCACAAATATGACGAAACGTTCTTTAAATGCTGATACATGTAAGGCCCCCCAAATTGAGGGGAAAGGTTTCGGCAGAAAATTTTGCGTTGACGCTCTGATCATTTTTGCCCTTCCTTATCTGTCAGTGTCCGCTTTAAACAGTCAAAAACCCCATCAGTTTGCTAAGGCCAAAAACAAACGGGATTTTGATAAAAAAACAGAGATATCAGAAAAGGGATATTTGCATGTCTTCTGTGTTCTGTATCCACCCGCTTTTGGCAGACAACCTGATCCTTCCCATTCTTTCTGGAGGTGAAAAGAGGGGGAAAAACCCAAACATAGTGGCAAAAGTCTAGAGTGGTGAAGGGGGGGGAAACACATTAGGAAGCCACGGGTTTCCATGGGGACAGCGGTCAATTGGCACGATGAGTAGGCCCCCAGGGGCACAATGACAAAAAATTTGGAGGTGGCAGCAAAATCAGGAACCCACAAAGTGGACAATGAAACGTGTGGAGATGGGTCATCAAACAGCAGCGATGAGGGGCAGAGAGTGGGGACAATGACAAATTCTGGAGGTGCAAAACAAAGGGGGGTAGGCCACAGAGGGAAAAAAGACCGAGTGGGAAAGGAACGGGAAAGGGGCAACAACATGATTAAGAGTGGGACAATGACCAGTGTGTAATTCACGGCAGCAGCCACAAGCAGCATGAGTTAACAGTGCACAATGACAAAATTCTGGAGGTGGCAAAAAAAAAGAATGGCCCCCGAGTGGACAATACACAGTGGTGTAGGGGGACGCAGTAGCCAAGCACACTGAGGGCCCGACATGGCCAAAACATTCTGGGGGGGGGCAAAAACAGGGGTAGGGACAAGGCAAAATACGAGTGTGGGGGTCACGCAGGACCAACAAACAGCAGCAGCAGAGCTGAGTCAGACAGTGGCAAATGACGGTTGGGAGGTGACCGCACACAACAACAGCAGCAGCAGCATGAGGTCCCGAGAGTGGGACAATGACACGTGGGAGGTCACGGCACCAAAAATAGCAGCAACAGCTGCAGCGCAATGAGGTAAAAAAAAGGGCACAATGACAGAGTGTGGAGGTGGGTGGCAATAAAAGCCCCGGGGAAAGATGGTGGTGGGCCCAGATGGAGAAACTGTCAGCAGTTGTTGGCATGAGGCGGGTGGCGGCATCAGAATAGTGGCTGAGGCAGGTAATTTGAACCCAGACTCATTTCTCAAAGTTTTGGTGTCATGGCTGATGTAATCTGATGCCTTGGGCATTGGTGTGTGGAAATCCTTCCCGGGTTCCACGGCCTGATTCATCTTGACAAAGGTCAGTCGTTCCACATTTCCCGTGGACAAGCGGGTTCCCCTTTGGGGGTAACGAGGGCCCCCTCGCCGCACTGAACACCCGCTCTGATGCCACACTACTGGGCCGGGCAGGACAGCTTTCTCCACTGCAAAACTCGGCAAGTTGCGGCCAACACATCCAGTTTGGCTGCCCAGTAGTCCAGCGATATTCAAAACTAAGGGTGGCAGAGTGCTGTCCAAGTAAGCCACCACCTGTGGTTCAGGGTCTGTTTACAGGTCCTGCTTCTGCGGGGTGACTGCCCTCCTCACTCGGCGGGTGAAGGAAGCTGCTCATCAGTGACTCCAGACTTAGGTTGCTTCTGATGGAGCTGGTACTGCTCCTACCCCCCACCTTCCGACAGCAGCCACGGCAGTGGTACGTGAGCGTTGAGAAACCCCCAGGACAGAACTGTCAGAGGATGGACGATGCCGCACATAGGCAGCGGCCAACTGACTACGGAGGATTTCTCTATAGTATTTGAGTTTGTCCTCCCTCTCAGCACCTGGGAAAAGACTCCCATTTTGGACTGGTAGCGAGGGTCCAATAGGGTGGAGAGCCAAAAGTCCTCCCTCTGCCGGATGGTGACTATTCGGCTGTCACTAGCCAGGCAAATCAGCAGAAGTGAGGAGCTTTCGGGTCATCTGCCTCGTCTTCCTCATCTCCTCCAGCTGCTCCTGCTCCTCCACTCCTGTCATCTGGGTAGAAAAACAACTCATTTCACAAGACAATGCTTGTGCTCCAATGTCCTCCTCCTCCTCCAGTTTAGTCTCCACCGGACTCATGTGGCCGCAAAATGTAGCCGCCACATCTCCAGTCCCCTGCCCAGACAGATTTTTCAGCATCTGTTCCAGGACATGAAGCAGTGGAATGACGTTATTCATCCCGTAGTCCTGGCAATTGACAAATAATGTGGCCTCCTCAAATGGCCTCAGCAAACGGCAGGTGTCAAGCATGAGCTGCCACTGGCTGACATCAGACATCAAAGTTACACAGAGGAGTACTCCTGTCCGCCTGGATCAACAAAAAATCAATGGCCTTTCTCTGTTCATACATTCGGTCCAACATGTGCAGGCTGGAATTCCAACGGGTGGAAACATCGCATATCAGCGTGTGTTTGGGGAGGCCGTTCTGCCGCTGCAACTCGAGGAGGGTGTGCCTAGCTTTGTAGGAATGGATGAAGTGCATGAACAGTTTCCTGGCCATTAACAGAATCTTCTGAAGATCGGTGGAAGACTTCAGGAACTTTTTCACAACCAGATTGAACACGTGAGCCATGCACGGCGCATGGACCATCCCTCCTCGGTGCAGTGCAGACACAATGTTCCTCCCATTTGTCCGTTACCATGGTTTCCAATTTGCAGTTGGCGCGAGAAGCCACACATCGATTTCTTTTCTGCATGACACGGAGCAGTTTCTCCCCTGTGTGACTTCGCTCGCCGAGGCAAGCCAGGTGTAGAACTGCGTGACACCGCTGAGCCCTACACATGTGGTATGATGGAACAGCACTTGTGGAGGCTGAGATGGTGGTGGTGGTGGTGGAGGAGAAGGAGACGGCGGACATTGGCGCAGGAGCAGCAGTTTGACAACGTGGAGGAGAAAGCACTGTCTCCTGTCCAAGTTGTTGGTGTGCCTGGGCAGGAAGCACATTCACCCAGTGGGCCGTAAAGGACATGTACTGGCCCTGACGGTAGTTACAGCTCCACACATCCACGCTGCCGTGCACCTTGGAACAAACCGAAAAGCTCAAGGACTGGCCCACCTTCTGTTCTACATATTTGTGAAGGGCTGGTACTGCCTTTTTGGAAAATAAATTACGGCTTGGAACTCTCCACCTCGGCTCGGCACAGGCCATTAATTCTCTGAAAGGTGCAGAGTGCACCATTTGGAAAGGGAGGGACTGCAGTACCAACAACTTGGACAGGAGCACAGTCAGCTTCTGCATCCTTAGGATGGTTGGACGCATACTGTTGTCTCTTTGCAATCGCCCCGTTAAATGACTGCTGGCGCCCATGAGTACGAGGAGCAGGAGCATCTGGACCGGGAGATGATGTCAAAGAGAAACACTCTCTTCTGCAAGAAGGGTGGAGCCTTGAGGGCTGAAATGGCATGCGGTCGCAGGGCGCTGCTGTTTTTTGTGGCAGCGGATGGACCCATTCTAGCCAGTTTCTCCGGGCCACTGGAGGGTAGCTGCATGTGTTGTGCAGGGCCATGGTCCCAATTTTAGCTCCCGCCACGCTTCACTTCTCCCTACAGATTTTACAGTCCCCATTTTCGGCTCCCCCGGTGTCTCAGCAAAAAATGCCCCCCACCGCCGAGTACCCTGTTTTTACTCCCGCTCCCACGAGTGACTTTTACCGCCCCCCTGCCTCGCTACCCCTGTGCCGCTTTTTTCTTGGACCTCGAAGGGGTTTTTCTTCCCCGGGGCCGTTTGGGCTCCCAACCTCCCCTGGCTCCCTGCTGACTCACAACCACACACCCACTGCGGGCTGTAGCTGCCTGACGCTAAAGTGCCCCTTCTTCCCCTTGGGCATTGGTGTGTAAAAATCCGGGGGGTCCACGCCTGATTCTCGTGAAAAGGGGGCCATATGACAATGTGAAGCCCTTGCTTAAAGGGCCCCCAATGCGTCGGCTAATCCATCGTTATTTTTCATCTTCACTGCGTCCTCCCAAGGGTCTTGGTATGCGAGGCTGCCCCCCTCAAACTGCCTCCCATGCCACTCTCAAATTTATACTTTGCCCCCTACTGAAGAAGCAGGCATATTGGCCCCATTTCTTCGTGCTAAGTAGCTGCTGATTTGCCCCCCTAAAAATTGTTCATCCTCGCGTATAGTGGTGCTGGCCAAACACTAGTGATCTCGGGCGGGGGGAATGGATGGGACGAAAGGGGTTGAGGCAGGGAGGGCCGTTTTTGCCCTTTCTCCCGGGCCTCCCAACTAAGGTTGTGTTTGACGTTCCCATGACCTTGGCGGGGGGTTTTTCTTTTCATCTGGGAGGAAGGGGTGCTAGAACCCAATCAAAAAAACCCTTGGGGGTTGTTGGTAAACCCAAAAACGCCCGCTAGATACACCTCAGTTCGGCCTACCGGTGCCCCCTTTAAATGTACTGTCCCCTGTGCCGCTCCGGAAGTTTGTTGCCCCTCCCACCGCATGTGAAGCCCCGCCCCCTCTTGTATGAATAGTTTGTTCAAAAATGTACAGACTCTGTTTAATGAAGTATCTGTATATGTTTACACACCCTGTTTTTGACTCAAATGAACCCACTACAGGTTTGGGGTTAATTTGGTAAAATTGCGCAAAGAAATGACGCAAAAAATTAATCTATTTTTGGGGGAAACGCTGTTTCTTTCTGATACAAAAGCAGAAACACGCTTAGTTTAACCCCGATTAAATTATCACAGGAATCCCCAGGAAAATTTTGTTTTTGGCTTTGAAAAAAAACGTTTTTTTACTGACACAATAGAAAAAAACACTTAATTAACCCTTGGATATAAATTGCAAAAAAATGAGCACCCAAAAAATAACTGGTATGTCGTGTTAAAATCCGTGTATTTTCGCTACAAAAGCAGAAACACGCTTAATTAACTTCGGATAAAAATTTTAAAACACAGGAATCAAAAAGGAAAATTTTGTTTTTGATTTTTAAAAAAACCCGTTTCTTTTACTGACTACAAAAGCAAAACACGCAAAATTAAACCTTTTGGGTTTAAATTGCCCAGGACTCCCCCAGGAAAAATTTCTCTTTGGTGTGAAAAAACACTGTTTATTTTATTGACTAAAAAACAGAAACAGGGTTTAAAAACCCTTGGAAATAAATTTTTTAAAATTTTTGCTTGAAAAACACTGTTTCTTTACTGACACAATAGCACAAACACGTTAATTAACCCTTGGGAAATTTTTTAAATTGCAAAAAAATAGAGCCAAAAATTAACTGGTATTGACTTTTTTAAAATCCGGTATTTTATGACTCAAAGAAGAAAACGCTTAATTAAAATTCGGAAAAAATTGCTACGATCGCGGGAAAAAATTTAAATTTTTGGCGTTGAAAAAAAACCGGTTCTTTTAGTGATACAAAAGCAGAAACACGTTTAAATTTAAACCTTAATAAAAAATTATGTTTTACAGGAATCCAGGAAAAATTTTGTCTTGGTGTTAAAAAAACCCCGTTTTTTTTTTTGACTATAAAAGCAAAAAAAAAACGGTTTTAATTAACCTCGGGATAAAAAATTATGCTACGGAAAAAATTTCGCTTTGGCTTTGAAAAACACTTTTTCTTTACTGTAAAATTTCACAAACATGCTTAATTAACCCTTGGATATAAATTGCGAAAAAGAAATGAGCACCAAAAATTAATGGTATGTGGATTGAAAAAAACTCTGTTTCTTTTCTGAAACAACGCAAAACAGGTTTAGATCCCCTTTGGTTTACAATGTGCTCAAGAACTGCCCAGGTGGCATTAAATGTATGCAGCTGAATTGGGAGGCACATGGACTTAAATTCCAAAAACCCCACAAAATAAAAAAATTAGAAGGAAGGAAGCAGTTCAGAAAAGCTGTAACCCCCCAAAAATCGCGTATCAAAGTTATTTCTTTGTGGGTTCCCCCATGAATGCAGCAGCTAAAACAGGGCACAAAGGGGGTGTGAGCTGCCAGGTTGGCCTGACTTGTATAGTGCGGGAGTCAGAATCCCGGGGGTCCGATTGGCTTAATCTTGCACATGTCTTGGGGTGTTCCTTTTCCTCCCAGAGTTCTTTGCCCCATGTCCGCCATGTGCTCGCGGCCATTTTATCAATTAAAAACAAAAGTTAGTTCCCCGAACACCCCAAACTTCGACTTCGTTCAAAAACGAAGTTTTTCCCGAAAAACTAAACGATTCCCCTTGTTAGAAACGATTTCCACTCTACTTATCATCAACCTAGTCGAGATCCCACAATTGCTTTTCAAACCACTCTGAAAAAGTTATTAGAAGAGGGAGTTAGTAGGGGAGCGATATCCTCTAATTTAGCTGAACAACTTTACAATACTTATCCACAAGTGCCAATTGTACATTCTCGCCCTAAAATACATAAAAATCTTTTTCCTCCACCACTTAGACCAAAATTTTTCGGAAATTTATTCTTTTTCTAATAAACTGGGGGCCTGGGTTGATCATTATCTGCAACCACTTGTACCGCATATTCCAGGCTTTATCCATCCATTCCCCATGATCTTACGCTTATTAGTCTGCAAACCTTTTTGGATAAGCATAGTGGTTATGAACACAAATTATGTGAGTTTCTGGTTATGTCTGTGGAATTTCTTTTGACACACAATTTTTTTTCTTTTGATCAACAGATTTTTTTTCCGTTTTGGGGGGGGTCCATGGGGGGAAATTTTCCCCCTCCCCTTTCAAAAATTTTTTTGGGTTCAGCGAGGAGGGGTTTTATTTTCAGATAATAAAATTTTGCCTCCCTGAAGATATATCTAATTTTTTGTCATTTTTAAATAACAACCAAATGAATCTCAAGTTTACATATCTATCGCATCCCCACACCATTAAGTTTTTGGGTATCACTTTAAATGGCTTATCAGGTAATGTGTAACAGTTCAGCCTTTCCTTAAGCCTTCTTCACAAAATTCAATACTACAAGCCTCATCATGTCATCCACCTTATGTCATACACAACATCCCCACTGGGGAGCTAATGCAAAAAAAAGAAAATGATAATCAAGGCTTTAGGTAATCAAAATGCAGTACTAAATAAATTGAAACATAGAGATTTTAAAAAAAAAAATGCTGAAAAGCTCAAGTGATACAGTCAGTACCATATCACATAAAAGTTTATTGATAGATAAGAGACGTGCAAAAAACAATTTTTCAGGTATCACCTTTTCTACTACTTATAACTCTGTCAGGTGTAGGATTGATTAAAAACATTAAACCCTGTTCATACTGTTTATAAAAACCCTTTTATTATATCAGAAACTGAAAAAAGTGTGTGCATAAACCATTTTTTTCCTATTACCCTGACCAGTTTAATTAACCACCGGGAAGAACCCCAAGGGCCCAGAATTTCCCCAAATCAATTCACTCAAGCTCTTCATTCCTGTCTTCAACCTTGGATGCTGGAACACTCTGAAGTCCAACTCCTACAGTATGTGGATGATATTTGTTATGAGAGAGGCTGAAGACATTACATGGACTCATAATGGCTCACAAATATTAGCTTATACAGCAAAAGCAGACACAAATGGCGCAGAGTACATTCAAACCAACACCCAAGCCAGACCTATTTCACTGAACAAACAACTCCATTTGAGGAAATGTGTTTTGCTGAGACTGCACTATTTTGCAACGCATGCAGAAATGAAGGCGGGACGTATATCACCATATATGAATATGTATTTGATTTACTTATAAACTTGCCTCCCCAAAAGCTAATTAACCAATGATCAAACAACACATGCTATGACAAATACTTACGTATCAAATGATATAAAAGTTTGTACTTCCTGAAAATAAAGCAGAACTGCTCTACAGACAACTCTGTGTGGATGGTAATTCTTGGGATCCCAGCTGTTTACAGCAAACTTATACCATAATTTGGAACAGAGATAGCAACTGGATCAGGAATGGATCAAAAAGGGAAATCCTACCTTATCATTTTTGGTACTGTGCTCTCTTCGAACTGAGGGGCCCCTAGGAGCCATTCGCAGGTGTGGCGACCGCATGCTGACAGCCAGGCCATCCCTGAGTGTCCGACCACCGCTCGAGCATAACAGACCGGTAAGTTGGCTGGTTAATAAATCTGTCACTTATCCGGCTCGGACATTCGGTGGAGAGTCTGGTCTGTTGGTTGTGTTGCCTTGATCTGTGGGTCCTGTCTATACGTCCAGGTATGGCTTCTTGGGTGTAGTTGGATGGGCGTTTTCATATATGTACATCGTCTGACGTAGTCCCTTGTTATCTCTGTGAGGTTTTAATATCGGTTCATGTGGTGACTGGATAGATTTTTTCCATTTTTCTTTTTACTTCCAGGTAGGTGATACTGGCGTTGTTAGGTTAGTTAGTCAGTGGGGAATTTTTAGTTAAAGTCGCTTGTGACCAGGATTTCTGTCCAACATGCCTGTAGTGAGACTGTGTGTGCCTAAGTGAGCCTCAGTGACACTGAGTAAGATGAGCGTATGTGACCTGTAGTGAGACTGTGTGTGCCTAAGTGAGCCTCAGTGACACTGAGTGAGCCAGGGAAAGTATTAGATATTGTTTATTGATGTAGCATCTCTTTCAACGCGCCGGTACCACAGCAGTCAGGGTTAGATATTTCAGCTATAGTCCCTGGTATCATGGAGTCTGGATATTGCCTAAAGCCAGCACACAATACAGTACTTCCTCTTTTTACATACGCAGCAAGAATTCCAGAAAAAAGTTCCTCTTTTACACTGTAACGCAGCTGTCGACAATGTAAAACCCATCCATCCATATCCCAACCATTCAAATACAACCCTGAACTGGTTTACCCCATGCATTCTTTTTATGCACAAATATAGGGACCCTCCCCAGCACCGATTGACTTTTTATTTGCCTTTTTTCAAGAAAAATTTAATTTCAAAACAAATGCGATTCAAGTTTTACAGTTTCACAGCTGAATGGGCGTGGGGGAAGAAACATACTATTGTTTGTAAAAATTTAAAAAGAAGTTTTGAATTTGCCCCCCAAGGGGGTTTAAAAGTAAACCAATGGGACAAGCTTTGAATTTTTAAAAAAGGGTTTTTTGATAAAAAAATTTTGTACCAAACAGTTAGCATGGCACAAAAACACAGTCGCCATGGGAAAGGGGGACAATTATGTTGGTTTGATGCAATGATAAAAAGGGGTTTTAAACTCTTTTAATTGTATGCTCTTATGCCAGAAACCCCCCCCTATGTTCCCGTGTTGGAAAACCACCCCCAAAATTGTGGTCAATAGAATCCCCAATTTGCTGAATTTGTGTTAGTGGGGGAGGGGACCCAACCCCAAATCCCCCCCTGCTTTCCCCGTCGCCCCAATGCTGGAAACTCAACTTCCTTTGCAGTTTTTGGGTTTGGCTCACACTCCCTTCCTCCCCAGGATACAAAAAAAACCCCTCCCCCTTCCTAAAAACATGGCCTAGCTGGATTCTTTTCAACACCCCTTTTGTGGCTATTTTGCTGGGTCATTCCCCGCTTCCTGTGGTGGGCCATTTTGCTACACCCGAACTTATATTTCCGAGGGCCCATGTGCTGACCTCACCCGCCCCCTCCCGCTTTTCCCGGTTAGGGCCTACGGGCCATCTTGATCACCCAATTTTCTTCCAAAATTATTCACAGTGCTGCAGTTGCACCCACTCATGCAATCATTGCTGGTGCCCCCAAAAACCCCAAAACCACTTACCTCTGCTTACTGCACAAAAACCCTTTTATTCCCTTTCCTTCTTCGCACCTTTTCTAAAAGGGCACTCCCCGAGGATTATCGGGTTTAAAATTGCCTATTGCTGTCGGGGGCTCTGATCCTTTTGAGACATTTTTCTCTCCCTGTTTTTTCGAAAACCTATAAACCCAACCAAAGTCACCCAATATGTCCCTTTTTACTTCTTCTCGGTCAAAAACCCGCTGAATCAATTAGGGGCCCTAAAAAGAATCTATGCCACTTCCCGGCCATTTCCCAAATACAGAAAAACTTACTCTGCAAATGGAAAAAATATCACGTTGCCAACATTAAAGCGGGGGATTCCTTCGGCCCTATCTTAAAAATCGCTCTACAAAAGACCAAATTGAGGTTTCCTCGGGGGTTTCACCCGGGAAAAATTTTGCTCGCCTTTTTCCCTTGGGCGAAAAAAACTTTTTGGCTGAATCTTTTGTCAGTGTCCTTAAACCCCCAAAAGGAATTTAAAAATGTTGAACAATTTTCCATCTTTTGTTTCTTTTTTTCATGAAAGGATTGACATGAAACTAAAGCTCAAAAGATCATCTTTGCTATTCCTTTGTTAAAGGCTCCTTAAACCCATTCGACAAAATTTTGAAAATATCGTCCAGAATATGCGGAATTCCTGCGAGTCAAATTTTTTCAGTGCCAAGGCCAGGTACTCTTTGGGTGCTCAAGCGACTGTTCTAAACAATTGATCCATCTTTTTCAACAACCCCAACAAATTTTTCCAGATTTTCCTATGCTATCCTTTTTATGGTCCCCCCCCCCGGTAGATTTGGGCGTGTCGGATATGCTTTATTGCGAAGGACTGGGCGTTATCAAAGTTTGTAACACTAAAGCCCGAGTGAAAACCAAACCGAGTTATATCCCCAACAACGCAGACCCCCACTTGCGGGGCAATCCTACCACCTGGCCTTTAAAAGATCCAAACCAGTTAAAGGTTTTGGACCACCCCAGACAAGATTTTTCAAAAAGCAAACGCGACCTTATCTAAAAAAATCCCCTTTTTCCCAGCCTCACACCCAAATACATACACCGTCCAGTTTTTCCGAAGCTGGGGCTACACCCCCGCTTACCCAATTCCTGGCTGACCGAACTTTTTCTGGAAACCAAAACCTGCCTTCTTGAAAAAAAGGAGTGCTATCACTGCATTTCACCCGTAATCACCCCCCTTCCCCGGGTTTGCAAAAAGGTTATCCTGGTGAACCAAAAAATATGTTTGGTTCAAAAATTTAAAACAGTGAAAAGTGTCACTGTCTTTGGACCCGGGTCCCCCAAAACCATTTTATTGTCAGGAAAGGGCCTCTTGCTACATGCTTACATTTTGGGGATCTCGCAATGTTTCTTAGTTCCTTTACAAAGGAGTCTCAATACCCTTTGCTTTCACTTATCGTGGGACTCAACTCACCTGGACAAGATTTCCCTCAAAGGGCCAGAAACTCCAAATCAAATTTATCCCGCTTTCATTTTCCCGTCTCAACCTTTTATGCTGGAAAAATTGAAAATCCAATCCTACGTAGTGGATGTATTTTACTTGTGCTCCCGACCTTCCTACCTGTGCATCAAGTTCCTCAGTTTTTTCACATTTAGCATCCAACAACTGCAAGGTTTCTAAATCTAAACTGCAATGGGTTGTGACAAAGTTGTTTTTCTTGGACCTGTATATCTCAAGGCACAAAACACCTTACTGATGACCGAAAGAAAGCTGTCATGTCCATCACTTCACCTACCACTCTCAAACAACTACAGGCATTTCTAGGCCTAATCACATATTGCTGACAATGGATACCCAACGCATCTAGCCTGATGCAAATCTCTATGCCCTTTTCCAGGACTTTTTTCTTCAAACCACAGACGATTACCTGAGGCAGAAAGCCTGCTTCCATGAACTCAAAAAACATTATTCTCGAAGCTCCTGCTCTGGGTATCCCGGACTACTCACAACTAGTGTTGAGCGATTGCGTTGGCTATCGAGATCGGGCGATAGTCGATAGTCGGCCATCATCGATAAGGTTTTTTCGATAGTGAGCAGTCGATTATGAGTGATGACCATTAAAGTCAAATGGGAAGCAACAACCACCTTCATTCTTACACCAAACAGGGCTGGAGAAGCTGGAATTAACATCCAAACAGTAAAATTGGATACGTGCTATATCTTAGGCAACATACTTAGGTTATAAAAAGCCACAGAAAAAAAAAAACACACCACCATTCACATCCCTGTCTGTACCACAGCATGACCCTTAAACCTGCATCACCCACAAATTAAAAAGTGCCAGAAGCAGTATGATTGAACCATCATCTTACTTGAACTGGACAATTTAATATCCTGTCCTGGAACGCAGCATGAGCCCCAAACCTGCATGACCCCCAAGATTTAAAAGTGCCAGAAAAAGGAGTCTTTCAACCACCATTTTAGTTTCACTGGACATTGACTATACCTGTTCTGGGCCACAGCATGAGCCCCAAACCTGCATGACCCAGATTAAAAAGTTGCAGGAAAAAGGAGTCTTTCAACCACCATTTTAGTTGAAACTGGACATTGACTATACCCGTCCTGGGCCACAGCATGAAACCCCAAACCTGCATGACCCCCCACATTTAAAAAGTGCCAGAAAAAGGAAATCTTTCAACCACCATTTTAGTTTGAACTGGACATTGACTATGCCTGTTTCTGGACCACAGCTTGACCCAAAAACCCGCATGATCCATGCTGACGATGCTTGATGACGACATTTGTGGCCATGACTTGGGAGGACGAGGAGGTAAGACTGCTAGATACGGTTGCATTAACCACTGAAGGACAGATTGGCAACGATGTTCATTACTTAGATTCACAGGGCCCTGACCCAGCGATGACAGGCCTGACGGTCCTGCAACTGAAGGAGCACCTTCTCTCGTACCTCTACCTCCATGTCCTACCCCCCTCTTTGCTCGCTTTCCACCTTTCATTTCGCTCCATGTTCAGAAATATCAAAAATTGAGAAGGTATGGAATAGTTTTGGAAAGTCTCTTATTAAAAGACGGCAAATCACAGCTATTCTCAAATCCCTCTAATCAAAACAAAATTGCTGGATTCAAATTTAACTGCAAGGTGTCTATCAACAAATCTGGACTGGGCAAAAGTGCAAAAAACACATATCTGTTATGTTTTCGTATAATACACGGTATTTTTTGCACCTTTCAATTCACCTGTGGTGACTATAGAATTGCTGTTTTAAGATTTACGTGGTGCTGCGTCAATGAACAAAGCTGGGTGCGCAAAAGTCAAAAAACACGTATCTGTTATGTTTTCGTATAATACACGGTATTTTTTGCACCTTTCAATTCACCTGTGGTGACTATAGAATTGCTGTTTTAAGATTTACGTGGATGCTGCGTCAATGAACAAAGCTGGGTGCGCAAAAGTCAAAAAACACGTATCTGTTATGTTTTCGTATGATACACGGTATTTTTTGCACCTTTCAATTCACCTGTGGTGACTATAGAATTGCTGTTTTAAGATTTACGTGGATGCTGCGTCAATGAACAAAGCTGGGTGTGCAAAAGTCAAAAAACACGTATCTGTTATGTTTTCGTATGATACACGGTATTTTTGGCAACAAACAACCTGTGCTGACTACAAGATTGCTGGATTGTAATTTAACTGCAAGGTGGATATATCAACACAGGTGGAATGGGTAAAATTGAAAATGAACACCTATCTGAAAAGTATACTGATAATAAAAGTGGAGTTTTGCACCTAACAAAGAGACCTGCAGTTACTAGAAACGATGTGTATCCAATATAAGTTCACACTGCCCAATATCCAGGAAATCTTTCAATAGCAAACTGTTAATAATGAAGATATTGCAGTGCAATGTCTACACTAAGTCTTGGTGAACTTTATCCATTGTCCTTTATAGAGCTTGTCTGTGTTCGCCCACGGCCCCCCCCTCTCGCTCCCCTCCCGTGACTTTACAGCGGTAGATGCTGCTTTAAAATTCTCTAGCTAACTACATAAAATCTTCAAGTCTCTAATCTAACTAAATTGGAAGGATCACAGCTAATAGGAGACGTTTCTCTGTGCAGAAATTGACTAATTTGTCTGAGCTGTTTGGCCTCAGGCAGAGCGCATGTCCTATTCCTATGAGACGCTGAGAGACACTAAGGCTGAACAGGAAACGCTGTTCTATGTAATACGAGGTCATGTGATTTTTCCAGCCAGTCGCAACCATACACATCCCAGTCATGACGTCGCACACACATCTCACCCTGCTCTATTCTGTAATCTGATTTGCTGGCCGCCAAAATTACAGGAAGCGCCGAAAATGGCGCGATCTTAATAGATGATGCACAGATTTTAACCCTAATTATCGCATGATCTGAAAATTTCGATCACCATAAAAACCTTGCCGATTTCAACTTTGTCGATAAAAATCGCTCAACACTACTCACAACCTTTCCACCTCTTTCTCTCCGGACATCATGGCCATGCCTCTGGTGTTTTGGCACAAAAACATGGAGATCGTATGAGACCTCTTGGATACTACTCATGCAAAATAGATCCTGTCGCACAGACTGCTCCTACTTGCCTCAGAGCTGTTATCGCTGCACAACTCCTTCTTGACAAGATTCAAGACATCATTTTGGGATATCCTGTGACTATCTTGGCACCTCATGACCTCAAAGGGATCCTGAAAACAATCCCAGCAACCTCACATTACCAAGCGAAGAACTCTTCGGCTACAATGCTCATTACTAGTGATGAGCGATTACGTTGACTATCGTCATCGGGTCAATAGTCGATATCGGCAATTATCAAGACGATTTCCGATAGTCGATAATAGATTATCGCCGATGACCATTAAAGTCTATGGGAGGGCAACAACACCTTCATTCTTACACCCAAACAGGGCTGGAGAAGCTGGAATTAACATCCACAACAGTCAAATGGATACGTGCTACATCTTAGGCAACACACTTAGGTTATAAAGCCACAGAAAAAAGTCACACACCATTCACTATCCCTGTCTTGTACACAGCATAACCCTTAAACTGCCATCAACCCACAAATTAAAAAGTGCCAGAAGGCAGTATGATTTGAACCATCATTTTACTTGAACTGGACATTGAATATACCTGTCCTGGAACGCAGCATGAGCCCCAAACCTGTCTGACCCACAGATTAAAAAGTGCCGAAAATAGGAGTCTCTCAACCACCATTTTAGTTTCACTGGACATTGACTATCCCTGTCCTGAGCCACAGCATGAGCCCCAAAACCCATGACCCCCACATTTAAAAAGTGCGGAAAAAGGGTCTTTCAACACCATTTTAGTTTCACTGGACATTGACTATATCTGTCCTGTACCGCAGAATGACCCCTAAACCTGTTTGACCCACAGATCACAAAGTGGCACTATGCTATTTTGTACAGTGACTGTCATTTAGTATATTTTTGGTAACTGACATTTGTTTACAGAATTTATTTAGGGAAGTTTTAATTTATAGTTTTTACATTATTATCATTTTGCTTTTTTTTCAAGTGTGATAACATACAAATACACCCCTTCCTGCATTTTTTTAAAGGTATTTTTTACATGTGTAGATGTGTTAATTCCTCCACAAACCCATAAGAAATTTAAAAATGTCCTAATCACCCCCAAAACACTTCTTAGTTGAGAAGACATTTGCCCTCCTGGCTTCTGAGACTGATTCAGCCAATCAATTCAATGGTTTATTTTTCCTCCAAATCCTTCTTCAGTGATTAGGGACAGACACCCTGGAGATCAAATGATGCGCCCCCAAATAGTGACTCAAGCCCCAGAAAATTTTAAGCCTCAAATTGTGCAATTTGTGTCCAGCCCCGAAGCCCTTTTTGACACTACTTAACCTCCCACAAATCACTTTTTTAAAAATCTGATTTTTTAGAGAAATTTGAGCTCTCCTGTTGCCCTAATGGTGAGAGCCAGTGCTGCCATCAGCCATCTGTTAACACGGAGGTCAGCTGCCCGGGCCAGACTACAGTGGGTGCGGTGAGAGCCCAGGCTGGCGTCCGTCATCTATTAACACGGTAAAAAAGCCTTAAAGACGCAGCAACGAACACAGTCGTGCTGAAGCAGAGTGCAGGGAAACAGAAGTGTGGGTAAGACCTCCAGCCTTCCTCAGTAAAACAGTCAAGACCTGGGTAGCGCTTGCCCCTCCGTATGAGTGCGGACCAATTTAGCTTCACTTGGAAAATACTGGTGGTTAATGCTCCTGTTCCAGCCAGGTGCCCTTTTTCTTGTCATTCTTTTTCATTTTACTCAACGTGTTGGAGGAAATTGTCTCTGTTCTTTGTTCTCTGTCCGTGGGTCCATACTCCATGTCCTCTGAATAACCTACTATGGTCAAGTCTTCCTGTACTCCCTTTTACAATTCAGAAGAATTTTTTTTTCCAGCTATTTTGTACATGCAAGTTTTTTAGTAGTTTAATTCTAGAAAACACATTTTTAAAATAGGATGGAATCCCCCCTTGTCTTTTTTTCTCTTTTTTTAAATTGTATCAAAAGGGTTGTCTCAATAAAAGGGATTGCTGCATTTTTTAAAGATATTGCAAAAAAAAGTCTTTTGCAATATTTTGCCTTTAAACAGTGCCCTTTCCCATTCTGTTTCTGACAGCACCACCCACCCTTGGGGCCACTTTTTAAAAAAATTTTTAAAAGAACAAATTTTTGGGTTTAAAAACCCACATTTTTTTCCCTTTAGGACCTGAAAGGTCTAGCTGCATTTCACAGAAAAAATACCCCCAAAAATTAAATTAACATGCCCCCATGGCCTTTTTTGAAAAATTGTAAAGAAAAAAATGTCTTTTTTAAAAAACAACATTTTTTTAAATAATGGGAAACCTGTAGTTTAGCTGCATGTCACAGAAAAAATTCCCCCAAAAAATTCCCAAAAACATGCCCCTTGAGCCACTTTTAAAATTTTTGTGAAAACCCAAATGTTTTGTTAGAAAAAAAATTTTTATTTTCAATTGAAATTTTTTTTGGGTTTTTTTAACAAGAAAGGAAAAATTTTTGGGAGAAATACAATTTTGGTCTTCAACAAAATTTTTAAAGGGTTTCAGGGAAAGATGAATAATAAAAATTTTTTACAGCATATTGTCTCGGGCTTTTTTTTTTTTAACAGAATATTTTCTGAATGTTATAAGACATTTACCCATGTTTCCCTTAACTTTGGAGTTAATTATTACTTAGGGAAACCATAGTAGGGAAAAGGGAAAAAAACCAAAGGATATCCTTTTAAGACATAAAAACAAAGACTTTTGGAAAAAGACACTTAGGGTTGTGTGGGGGGGGGGGGGGAAACCCAAAACATTGTCCCCATTGGGGGTTAAAAAATTTCATGCTTAACCCACCTCACGCGAAAAATCTTTTTTGTTGTATTTTTTTTAATTCTCTTAATTATAATGTGGGAAAACCCCAAAATCTCTTAAAAAATTTCCAAGGGTATTTTTCCCCCCCCCAATTTTTGCCCGAATAGTTGTTCCATCATTTGGGACTTCTTGGAGTTGGGAAAAGAATATACTAGCGAGGGACCATTACTGCGTTTTCAAAATATGGAAAACCATACATTCCCCAAACCGTTAGGTTATGTTAGGTATGTAGTTTTTATAGTAGTGTTTTTTTTCCCCAACTGAGGGGATCTGAATATTCGTAAAAAAAGCATATTGGGGTCTTTGGGCACCCCGGACTCCCAAATTTTCCCTCCACCAAAATTTTTCCCCCAAAATTTTTTCGGGGAATGCACTCCATTTAATTCTTTATTGGATTTGCATTTCCCAGAAAATGTGGAAAATTTTTTGCTTCTCGAGCCCCTTCTCCAAAATCGGTCTGATACCCCTGGGTTCAGCTTGTTTTAATTAAGGGGGGGAGTGTGATACCTAACATGAGAATTTTTATTGGTTCTCCTTATTAAATAGTAATTGGGATGTCTGACCTGCTCTTTTTCCCAAATTTAAACTCCATTCTTCCCCCCCTGAGTTGTCTGCCCCAAAAAGCCCTCCCTTTCCATATAAGGATGTCTAGGGAGATTTTTCAGGGCTTTGGTTCAATAGTAAGGAGTAAAAAATTTTTAGATCAAACCTTAGTTGAAGTATAAAGGTTTTTAAAGTTAGTTCAAATCTGTAGGTCGGGCAAAATCTACCAAAACCCCCCCCCGCACTGTTCTAGAGAAATGTTTCAATTTTAAGTTTGAAAATTGTAGCTGTTATCTGGTATTTGAAATCGGTCCCGCCCAAAGTTTTTTAAAAGGGATAAAGTGAAGTTTTTTTTTAAAATCTACAATGTCCGCCAAAATTTTAAAAACTGTTTATCATTCCTTTGGGTTTATGGCCACGCCGGGCCGTACATGCCGGGAACATAGGGGTTAAAAAGGAACGGGTCATGGAGAAAATGATGAGCAGAGGGCCCAAAAACCCTTTTGCGCATCGGTTCCACACCCCCCCCCTTGTCAAAAATTAAAGGGTAATCAACAGGGGCCAAATTTAAAACTTGTTTAAGGGTTTCCCCCAACAGTGAGTTAGGGTGCACTGGGGGGAAACCACAATTTTTTTATTTCAGCCCTTTAGAGTATGCCCTAAAGTGTTGACCAAAACCGGGGTGCGCCCAAGTTGTGCGTCCAGTAGTTTCTTTTTTATGTTGGAAAAATGCCAATTTCCCCCATCTCCCCCCCCTGGGCCCGCATCCCATTCCTCCCCATTCTATGCCTAGTGATTTCCCCAAAAAAAAACTTTAGGATCGGGTGCTGCATGTCCTTTAAGTGAGTGAGGGGAATGGGAACTGGAAACGCCCAAAAAAGGTCAGGGGGTTTGGGCAACCCCAGTAATTTTGATCGCTGAGATTTTTCCCCGTAAGAAAGTTTGGTTTAAGGGGGGGGGGCCGCCATCTCTGCAATTGTCCTGTTTTTTTCCCCCCTGATACACTTTTGGAAAATTATTATTTTAGGGAAAAAAAGGAAGTTGTCAAAATTTTCTCCTAAAAAATCTCAAAGAGGTAGACCCCCAATTTTTTAGCGTTTTGTTACTCTTTTTAAAAAGTTCAAATTTTCCGGGGGAATTTGAGCGGAAGAGCCTCCGTTTTTTTTAGTTTTTAAATTTTTTAACCCCGAGAGGGCAAAAAAATGTAGTAGCAAGGAAAGTAGTTCACAGCGGATGTGTGGGGGGTGTTAATGTTTTGCGCCCAAACATCTTCAAAGGGGTGATAGTTTGAAAATTTTTATCCCTAATTTAAAACTCCCTTTTAAAATCTGGGGTGAAGGGAACGCGGATGCAAACGGTTCTACACAGAGGAAAAACACCAAGGGAGATAAAGGGCATCCCTGACGGGTTCCATTTAGGATCTGTATTGACGGGGGACATATTATGCGGTAGTTTGATTGACGCAGTGGGAACCGAGTAAAGTGCTCGAATAGCGGAGAGAAAAGGGCCAGAAATACCAACATGCTTCAGGACTATTCATTGCATCTATCAAGTTGATTGCCCTCCTTGTTTTATCTCCTCCCTGGCGGTTTAGTATGAAACCGACTTGGTCTTTATGAATTAACTGGGGTAACCATAATGCCAGTCTATTTGCCAGAATTTTAGTGAAGATCTTTAAATCAGAATTTAGTAATGCGATTGGTCTATAATTACTCACTTCTAGAGCGTTCTTATCTGGTTTCGGGATTAAGGAGATGTAAGAGTGTAGGAAGGATGCTGGGACTTTTGTGCCATCCAACAAAGAGTTACAGTATATAGGCGCATCTGATATGGGGAAAGTAGTGAGTTATATGTCTTATAGTATAGATATGTAAAACCATCCGGTCCAGGTGTTTTCCCATTGGGTAGTAATTTTAGGACTTTGTCTAGTTCTTCCGGGGTTACAGGGGCGTTAAGAGAGGTCAATGCCTCTGAGGGTAGCGAAGGGATGTTACAAGAGGAGAGAAAGTCCTCTAAGACATGATTCCTAGTTTCTAAGTCCTTGGGGAGAGGGAGGGAATAAAGGTCCAAAAAAAATTTGTGAAACATGCCTGCTATTTTGTCAGGATCGTAGGTGATAACTCTGTTTGCATCTACCAGAGCATGTGGAGTCCGGCTTGCTGCCTCCTCACGCAGTTGCTTAGCAAGCAGTGTGTGCGATTTATTTCCTTTATCATAATATCTTTGTCTGGAAAAAAGAAGGAGCTTTTCCGTTCTCTCATACTCTAGGGATCGCAACCGGGAGCGTATGTCCACTATTTTGCGTGAAATAAATCTAGATGGGGTGTTTTCCAGTTTGGCCTCTAACGCCCTAAGTTGGCTTTTTAAGCTATCTCTTCTCAGGTTGGCGTTTTTCTTGAGCCTACTTCCAAGTGCGATGCACCAACCCCTAATGACCGTCTTATGTGCTTCCCATAGGATGGTAGGAGACGAGACCGATCCCTCGTTAACCTCAAAGTAATTTGAAATATGTTGGGCTAATTCCTCTCGCATTGGGGAGAATTTAATCAACCTCTCATTGAGGCGCCAATGACATTGGCGTGTCGGGACATTGTCTTTTACTAGAGAAAGCGTTATTGGAGCATGGTCCGACCATGCTATCTGACCAATGTCTGCATCCGCCATCCGCCTCAGCGGCAATATGTTACCGAAAAAATAATCAATACGCGAATGGGAACCGTGTGAAGAGGAGTAATATGTATATGTTCTGTCTCTGGGGTGGGCTATCCTCCATAAATCATAAAGCCCATATTTCCGAATAACTCTACGAAAAGCCTTCGAAAGCGTTTCTGATGAGCTATCTCTCATCCCGGCCCCCATGCGTAACCTATCGGCTGATTCTGAAAAAGCCAAGTTAAAATCGCCCCCGATTACCAACATAGAAGGCAAAAATCGTTGAAGTTTCTGGAAAACCTTATTTAAAAAACGTATCTGCACTTGGTTAGGGGCGTATAAATTACAGAGGGTGAGCGGAGTTCCTAGGTAAGTGCCCTGTAGAATAATGTACCTTCCCTGAGGAGCAATTACTGAATGTATAACCTGATATGGGCAAGTATGAGACAGCAAAATCACCACTCTTTTTTTTCCATGAGGATACAAACATGTGGATAGATCCCTTTTTTAAAGAAAAAAACTTCCCCCTTTTTGGG